>JAHZNG010003024.1:0-16543 GCA_027744375.1 Orchesellides sinensis
TTTAAAATGGTTTTTGATTCGTAATTAAGGGATTTAGATTACGTCACTACAAAGTTAGTTTATCCGATAAAGCAGCGATACTCCAATTTTTTCCTTCTTCTTCATCAAAATCTGGAATTCCAACAGTGGCAACTTGGTCCAAAACTATTATCCTCATCTTTATAATGGTTTCTGATTCGTACTTACGGGATTTTAATTCCGTCACTGCAAAGGTAGTTTATCCGATAAAGCAGCGATACTCCAATTTTATCCTCTTCTTCTTCATCAAAAACTAGAATTCCAACAGTCGCATATATTCGTCCAAAATAAAAATAATTTGTTACATTTAATATTAAACGAGCTTGATTTTAGTAGTTGTATTAACAAAATGTAAATTAAAAAAAGTTTTGGAATTAGAATGTGTCTATGACGACTGTTTAAATTAAACTAGACATTATGAAAAAAGCTGTTAAATTAAAACTGACTCTGGTGGAGTGGTGGTAATAACTATTTCGATCATTAGCTAATGTCAGCAGACAAGTCAGTTAAATTATGCACTACATCTCGGCAGTAGTGGAAGCAAACACTCAGGAACTCAGAAATAAAAATAAAGAGAACAATTTAAGTTAATTCATTATGGAATTTTCGCAAGATTAAGTTTAAGCATCTTGGGTTTTGATTATATTTATTTGGCTTCGTATATTTTAAAAATGTAAAAGCATCAGACCAGAATAATAACAGGTTCAAAGCAAGACATCCTCATTTAAAAGGTTCATGATTGTAGTGACGAAACATTTTCTTGTAGAGATTTCAGGAATGTGTTTCCATTGATGATTTTTGACGTGACGACTAGGAATTCTCCTGCAGCAAAACAAAAACAATTACCAACAAATCTTTTAAAAATTTTGTTTTGGTTCGTATATTCCTCAGATATTCTTACTTTCATCATCTTGCTGAGCTAAGAAACGAAGAGCAGATATTTCCGCGAACGTGCACCCACCAATAAAAACCACTACCGTAAATTTTGGTACTCGCTTTCCACTTATAAGCCCCACAGGAATTTCCTTGTCTTCGTCCACGGTAGGGCCAGGCAGTAGTGAGAGCAAAGAATCTTTCAAATTCGCCCACAATGAAGGTTTTAAACGGTGCTGAATCAATCGTATACTTAATGGCGCATATCTGAAGTTAATGACAAAAACAATCATGAACTGTTTCAGGAATAATGGAATAAAGTCTGAGAATAAACGTAAATATTACATGCTATGGACGTAAGCAAAGTCCGTTGGATTGATTTCAGACACATCACAGACCGTTAGGTTTAATGCTCTTCTCAAGGTGGTGTAACGACTTCCTCCCTTAAAAGTTTAAAAGTGGTTTAGTAATTTTCAAGTAATCACTCTATTAAGATACACACCTAATTTAGCACCTGTAGCCTGAGCAACCCCATGGAATACAACTGCTGCAAAGTGAGAATGTGTTCAAATCCGTAGTTCTGCACTATCAGTCTTTGATAATGTTGCAGGATGTTTGCTTTAAGACCTCCACTTGTGATACCTATGTTACCAAAAATTAAAATGCATCCAACTGGTAACATCATTTCACTTTGTATTTAATACATTAAATGGCACTTACTCTGTATCAGCAGCAATCGTAGCACAGTGGTTAGAGGTGCCTTCTTCCCACAGAGGTTCTCAATATGTGAATTAATTTTTTCCGTTCCCATCCCACTCAACAACTCTTGTTCACATTCCAAACTGCTTAGAAATTCATCTGTTTCCGTTTTGGCCTTGATTAGTTCAGCGATGGACGTATCTGACAGTCACAAACCAACCATCAGTGTTACTCGTCAAAACAGAAAACCAAAACTCTCATTTTAAATGTATCATGTATATAATAATCAGAATGAAATAGCAACACATACGAGTTGACAGAGATTGCTTTAAGGTTTGAATGGCAGGAAGGTTTTGCACGAGTCGCTTCATTTCTCCCACGGACATACTTCCTCTCTCCTTCTGTCTCATGATTTCTTGTATTTCTGAAGTTTTTGATCGAAGAATACCCCCAATGGCACTGAAATTTTTGTCACGTAGTTCAGAATATAACTCTTCACCTGAATTCAAAACATACATTTTTGTCTCGCCAAATTTGTCTTCTGGTAGTTTGACTTGATCTGTGATTGTAAAAGTAAAGTCGTTAGCATGAAAAACAAAGTTATGACTTTTGTCCCACCCACAGCATTATCTCCCCAAATCAGAAACTTAAACTTACTGTTTGAAATTCCAAAAAATTCATCAATGAGGCCTTCATATGTAAGCTGTGTTACGAGAGGAGACAAAGGATCAATCTGTCGGTCAATCAGGATCATATAATCCATACCAATTCCTGAAACCTAAAGTCGATAACAAGATAAAAAATAAAAAGTAAATACAAAACTCAACGCTAAAAACGACTTTACAAAAACCTTAATATTTTTACAATTTTATATTACTAAATCACCTGCGGTTTAAAGCTACCTGACTCTTTGCTCATATTCTGCATCAAGTTAAAAACATAGCTAGCTGCTGCCCCCTTGCCAAAAACCCTACTCGGACATCCGTATCGCTTCTGGATGGATATAAGAGCTCTTGCAATGTTATGCATTCCAGTTGGATCCGTATCCACATGAAAGTCCTTAAAAGCCATATCAAGCTCCATAGTAAGAACATCTTTATCCAACGGAAACAGAAACACTGGGAGGTCCTCAATGGACGCCAAAGACAGGTTTAAGCCTTCATCCTTTAAACACCATTCAAAAACATTACTTACATTAAATGCCTCTTTTTCACAAACTTTCCAATTATATTTAATTCCCAACCCCATTTCTTGTACATAAACTCACCTCCAAATACTTCTCACACAATTTTGACGTTCTCGGCACAAAAATAAGATGAAACTTCCTCCTCCGCCCAACCTTCTCATCATTCCTCACACAAGCTGCCACCCACGGCATCAGATTCACAAGTGGTCGACAAATAAATAACACCGTTTCTGGAATGTCGTGAGGTAAGCTCATTCCAGCATCAAGCTGAATCATCCTAACAATTCCATGCTCCTTTAGCACCTTCGGCGTTGCAATTAAGTTCATCGGATTAGCCAACGTACGGTCCCACACAATAGCCTATAAATAACCAAAAATCAAATCAAATTAATCATCCTCACATCCATCGTCCATCATTTATTCATAGCAATTCTTTAAATGCTAAATATTCTTACCTTGTCTCCCTGACATTTTTGGATCAGCGCAAGTAAATCCTTTTGAGCTACTTTCTGAATGATTTCCAGGTCCACCACGGTATTCATCGGGCGTCTCGCTTCATCCTGGGATAAACCAAAGGACGACATGTTGTTCACTAACTCAACTCCCTTCACCCTTAAAATCCTAAATCACCTTCACCCTTTCACAGTCAAACTTCCTTTTTACTGTCAACTTAACTATCCATTAAAACAACACCTTTACTCCGTATCCTCAGCATAGTTTGCCTGACACATCCAACAAAATGAATCACAAGAAGGCGTCAACCACTCCAAATCCAGAGTCCAAACAACACAGCAATTTTGCTAACTCTCCTTTCCAAAATAATCTAACATTTACTTAGTATCCCCCAAACTAAACAGTACTTTTTAAAAAACTCAAGTATTTCTTAAATTTCCTCTCAAATCTTTTCGAAATCTGCCTTAAAAAACTCTTAAACCTCCCAAACTAAATTATCAATCACCTGCTTCACCCTTCCTTTTTGACAAGTTAAAATCCAAAACAATGTTCAGAATTTGAAACCTGTTCCCCGCCATAACAAGGGGAACCTTGCGAATCGCCATTAAAAACTCTAAGAAATTCTATACTATAAACCAACGTTCCAATAAAAACCGCATACACTGCCACCTACTGTCTACTTCCTAAACTATGTCAATCTAGCCGTGCTCAATTTAAAATGCATTATGGTAAGGATGCCTGAAGAAGAAACCACTTCCACTCACCACTACTCACTGTCCTATTCTCAATGACTGTATAGCATTACTGCAGATACGCACAGCTACAGTTGGGGTATTGTGAGAGGGAGCAGCGGAAAAACGAAAATTGTACCACGCCGTATATACACAAGCTTTAGTATTCACTCCGGCTTTGACTATCTCGTGTCTCTTCTCCGTTCTTTTGCAACATTGCCAGTGTACAGCTTACAACGTGTGGTAAATGGTCACAGTGTAATTCAGGTAGAGAGACAAGCAGAAGGTTTTGGATCCATTGGGATATTTTTTAAATTTTGTAAGTTAATTTTAATTACTTTTTGTGTGGAATTTTAATTGGTAATTTTGGCACATTTGATTTTGTTATGTTTGTATTTAATTTTGTGTGGAAATTGGGTTTTTTGTGTGGGTAAATTATGATAGTGTGGCAGATGTATTGAGGACGACCTTGTCTGTTTTGTAAATGGTTGTATTAGCGTAGGTTTTTATTGGATTTGGGGATTAGAGGGGATAATTTGTGTGATAGTTAGTTAATTTTTTAGTTATATAGATGGTGTTTAAGTTGTAGTTGAGATTTGTCTGTGAAAAATTGGTTGTAATTAATATGAAGTTTTAATTGGGGTTGGTTTATTTTTATTTTGTAGGTAGTTCTTCATTCCTGATAAAATGCCTGCTAAGAAGCCACGTACGGGTCACAAGAACCCATTGTTGGTTCCTGGAGTTCACCGGTTCGGTCGTTCCAAGATGTACCACAAGCGGGGTATGTTTGTGAAGAGGACATTGAAGGCTGTTCAGAAGGTAGGAGAATTATTATTTGATAGTTGTGTGTTGTGTTTTAATGGTTATGATATAATTGAGATTGGAATTAATAGATGGACTTGGATTTTTTTTGTGTGGAATTTATAGAAAGTTGTCAAGAAGCCTATCTATGTCGAGAAGCCATTGGGAGGTGCTCAGAACGGGAGCAAGAGGTTAGTGCAGGTTAAGAAGTCAAAGCGCTATCACCCCACGGCTATTGGTAACGCTCACAAGAAAACTGCCCGCACTGGTGTCATCCGTCGTAATAAGCTGCGTGGTTCATTGAAACCTGGAACCATTCTTATTCTTGTTGCTGGACGTCATGCCGGGAAGCGTGTTATCTTATTGAAGCAGCTTGATTCTGGTCTTCTTCTTGTAACTGGTACGTTGTCAGTTGTTTATTGAAGTTGGTTGATCGTTAGTAATTATGTGTGTGAATAATGATGTGGTAAATAAGTGTTTAAGTTGTTGTTTGTTCATTTTTATTTTGTAGGGCCCTTCAAGCTTAACAGTGTCCCACTTCGTCGTGTTAACCAGCAGTACGTGATTGCTACATCTACACGTCTTGACATCTCAAAGGTTAAGATCCCTGACACTTTAAATGATGCGTATTTCCGTCGTGACAAGAAGACCGCTAGGAAGCAACGTCAGCAACAAGAGGGAGAGATTTTCGCCGCTGTCAAGGGTGGTTACACACTCACAGAGACTAGGAAGAAGGATCAGGTAATTCATCAATAATTAAAAGAAATTGTTATGAAATATTGTTTTTGACATTGGTAACTAAAATGTATCATTAATTTGTTTTCGTTGACATTTTAGGGCGAGGTTGATAAGCAAATTTTGAGTGTGGTCAAGACCAACAAAGACAAGAAGCTTCTTCTTAAGTATCTGGCGTCTCCTTTCTCCCTGAGGTCGGGGCAATTCCCTCATAGAATGAAGTTTTAAGTTTTTTGTGTAAGATCGAATAAATGGTTCATATGAGTTGTTAAAAAAGTCAAACGTGTTCATTAAGTAATTTATTTGTATCATGTATGTGCTCATATGAAAGGCATTTATTATGAATTTAGGTAGACATGAGCATATTTACTTCCTTAAATACATAAAATGTAGAGTCAAAATGTTGTTTATAATCGAAAAATATTTATTTCTTGTAGAAGTTAAAAAGGAATTTGGTTGGTATTATGTAGGTCTCGGGTATACTAAAATTTTTGCAGTTGTTGTGTTTGGCTCTTTAAATGTCTCATGGTTTTACTTTTATATACAGGCTTCTGTAGAACGCATTTTCATATATACTTACTCTGCATCTAACTTACTGTAATCTACATACATCCATTCACATTTGAAATTAAACGTTTATGGGTTTGCATTATTTCAATGTAGTTTTCTAGAATTTCATTTCGACCTCATCTGAAATCTGAAAAACCCTAACATCCGGCCGGGGGTTTGTATTTACCTATTAGCTAAAGTAATTCAAACATTTTTTCAACAACTATTATAAGTCATTTGAAGGTAGTTTTCCGCAAACAAATAGGAATTAGAACGACGGTAAGAATAAATTAACGATTTTATGCTTTAAGTTAAATAAAATGAACGAATGCTTTATATTTTCTCAAAATTCTGTCGTTCGTGTCTTTAACGAATCATTCACTATCGTGCATTTGCATACCCCCCTCGTTATCCTTCTACAAGGTGAATGTATAAATACTTGACATCAGTATCAAACACACTGCAGCATTTTCTAAAATATATTTCATTCCACAGATAAACTAGTTTGAAACCCATTTTTTGATAAAATGCCTTTTTCCAAAATGGCTTCATATTTGCTTAAGTTACGCTTTGAGTAACGTTTAAAACAGTAAATATCGTTTAAAATATGTTTTCCTCAAATTTTGTTGAATCCGACAATATCAGTAAATATGGATTTTTAATACGCCCCCTGATATACCAAGGCATGCATGAATAAATTTTTACAAAACTAGTAGTTTATTACTTTCTACATCACACGAACTGATTTAATGCATACTAATTCATCCTTGTAATTGCTTAATGATTGAATATACTTTGGTCTGCGTCTGCCACAAAATGAATCATATACATATCTTAGGAATTCTGCTACAATACACTGCGGGAACAGACCAGTTACCAATCCCTTGAATCTGGGTTCAGTTAATAAAATCTTCCAATTACAAATATCTTCAATGCGATAAGCAAAATTAAGGCTCAATCAGATAAAAATTGTATTTGCATATGAAACTAGATGCAGACAGCCGGAAGTGAAAACTGAAAATGAATTTGCAAGGAAGGAAAATGTGGTTTTGCTTATCTCCTCTTTCTTGACGTTAAGTTTAATTCCAAAGAACTTTGTTTTCTTGCATAAAGTCACATAAATACAAGCCTACTTAGACTATCTTATAATTTGTGTCAAGAATTTGATATCTTAGTCTTCCCCTTTCTAAATCATTTTGGCAGAGTAGCAGTAGCAGCCAGAAAGAAGAGACATTTTCAAACGTGTTCTGACTGCATGTGAAAATAGTAGTTGGTCAAGATCATGGATAGTGATGATTACCAATCGAAGAGGTCATACATGGGTGGTAGCAGTTCTGGCGAGGAGGAGGATATTTTTGAAGCCTTTTTTGGGAAAAGGTTGCCCAGATCAAAATCCAGTTCTTCATCTTCTGTAGACCTTGCCGCAGAGTTAGCGAAAAAAAACTTTCATGTTTATAATAGTGAGGATGAGGACGATGTCTTCAGGAATCCATCGACCTCTTCAACAGCTACTAAATTACAAGCTTGTCTAAAGTCTCAGAAGAAAACCGAAAAGTCTTCTGATGCAGGCGGTGACCATTCCCCGGAGACGAGCACAATGTATTTAATTAAATATATGCTAGGATTAACTTTGCATATGCATTTAAGGATTGGATATGCAATCGTTATAAATTCGTTATTTAGAATTTCCAAAGAAGTACTGGCGGATCCAAATATGACATGGGACTTCAGTTTGCAAAGCTCGGTGTCCAATTATAAGAGTAAATGCCTACAGATTGAGGGTACGGTATATCAGAAACTTGGTGGGGAGTGTTTACACGAGATGGTGAATGTCGTATGTCCATGCCTCCAAAAAAATAAAATAGCTTTGTGCAGAAAATGTCACCAGGTTTTTTGTTCAACGCAGTGTTTTAGAAGGTATGTCTGCAATCTGGGCGTTTCAATGTTAGAAAATTACTCTTTCATCTGATAATCATAGAATTACTATTTAGATTAAAATGGTCACATCTTTATAATATACTGCAGGAGTACAAAACTTAATACTGGAGTTGTGAATGAAGACAAAGATGCGGCAGTAGAACTTAGGCCAGCCGAGGAGAGTCAGCCAAAAGTAAAGGAAAACTCAGGTAATGGAGTTGAAGCAATAGAAAAAACTACATCTGATTTGAAACTTAACAAAGAAGGATCAAAAGGCGAATCATTAGGATCCAAAGCTGACAAAAAGATACCAACTGACAAATGTCAAATAAGTACTCAAAATGTAGACTCCTCGACAGATAAACTTAATCAGCATCAGGAACAAAATATTGGTGACGAGGGTAGACCGTGTCATCTAAGAAATTCAGACAGCCGTCGCATTCCACTGCAGAAAATTCCAGGTGGAATACCACCGCCAAATCTATGGTCTACACAGGTTCAGGTTCAGATGAATGGTGCCTTTAAATTCGAAACTGTTTTGAGAAATTCAATTTCTCCATCACGTTTAAGAGAACCTCATCCTTCAGTTGGTGGTGTGCTCCGGAGTATTCCTCATCCTCCTAGATGTACAGGTCTTGAAAATCAGGACTCCAAACCACGCAGGGTATACGAAGAACCTGTAAAAATTCTGCGCGACCCTGGCCCTCCACCTTACACTGCAATCAATTGAGATTTTGCTTGAGGGAGTTTTATTGGAGTTGACCACCATTTCAGCCTTTAACATAAACCATCCTTGCAATAATAAAATTTTACAAACTAGAAGCTAATTAAAAATATCGGTTGTTGTTGAAATATTGGTTTTTTGTTGAAGTAATCTAGTAATCATTTATTAGTCATGCATGCCCCTTATGTCATATGAATAATTTCAGACCTAGCTACTCTACAAATCATTTAATCTATTCGTTTTTTGAGAAATTTACTTGTTATTTTTTTAAATCGCTGATTTCGATTTTCATAACAAAACAGTAAAAGGGTCTATGAAAAACGACGCTAATGACGCTTTCGATCATTTCTATGCTATAACCAAAGAGCATTGGGGTATCGTGAGACAAATGTTTTCTTAATGTGCATGAACAAAGTCAACGGAGCTATTTAGCGGGCGCGTATTTGGTTGGTGTTATTTTGGTAGATTGGAAGCTGGAGATACAATCCTATTTTCTTTTCTACTTTTTCAAAAATTTAGATTTAATTGTAATTCCTTGTTAATTTCAGTCATTTAACCTGATTAATTGGTAGATAGTTGTTGTTGGTAGTTATTTCTTGTTCTGAGATTTCATAATAGTTCTTTAACAATAGAAAGAAAT
Organism: Orchesellides sinensis; assembly: GCA_027744375.1. Taxonomy (NCBI): domain Eukaryota; kingdom Metazoa; phylum Arthropoda; class Collembola; order Entomobryomorpha; family Orchesellidae; genus Orchesellides; species Orchesellides sinensis. The sequence goes on from JAHZNG010003024.1 coordinate 9,327, forward strand.
CAGGAGGAAAAAATCGGTTAATGAGAAAAGGAGGACGCCGGGACTGGACGGATTTGAAGGAGCAGCTGATACTTTCCAGCAAAGGTTGATAGTGTAAATTTAATTACTAAGTTTTTTATTCAAGCAAGATGAGGTGCACAGTGGGGAACGCCAACTTGGGAGGTAAGTGTAAAATATTCATTTTTAAAGTAAAAGTAATCAGCTCGTTTTCTGACCTCCTGTGACTTAAATAATGTCGTTTTTGAATGACAGTGTGGTGCCGCTCCATTCATACTCTTACCCAGGTTGGGGATGAAGACGTATATTTTGACTGCAGTGATACTATCTTGACGGTGTCAACTGTTAACTCGTCCCTGTCCTGTTACTCCACCTTCTTGTTTTTCAAGCCGTTTTTTACCAGGTGGGAGGAAGTGCGAAGGAATTATGATTAATTACAAGGTTAACATGTGTTGAGTTTGGGATTTTTGTTTTGTTTGTAGTTACCAAATGACTAATGAAGAACCTGAGAAGATTGTGGTGCCGGCGAAGATTATATTGAAACCGTACCGGACGTTGAGAGTTGTCAAGAATTATTTGTCATCTGAGATCAAGTACAATCCGAATGAAGACTATTTGATGATAACATCAGAGGGAAAGTCGCATGTATCTAGTACCTACAAACTGGGCGCCTCTTCCAACTCCAACGAGCTTGAGGTTGACTGCGATCCGTATGCACTTCAGAGCTTTATTAAAGCGGATGCCAAAGTGTTGTCAAGCTGCCTCTCCAACTTTACTCATGTGAAAGGTCTTGCAGAGTTAACGCTCAAGATTCAGGGTCATAAGGTGGTGTTGAAAAACAGTGTGACTGATGTTGCTAGGAAAGGTAATAAGTAACTTGTGTGTGTATAACATGTTATAGATCTCCAATATTTAAATGGTTTGTACGTATTTTAAACTTGATTACTTTGCTTGTGTTTTCTGTAGATGGATCAGTTGTTACCGAGTACAATCTCACGTCCCAGGATTTTGTGGAGTATGAAGTTCAGAACAATAGTGTCGAACTAATCTTTGGCTTTAGAGAATTTAAGATATTTACAACGTTTGCCGAGCAATTGAAGCTTCCATTGACAATACATTTCCAGTCAGAGTCTGAGTAAGTATATCTCTTCATTTGTATTAGTAAAATAGGAAATATCTTGTTGTATTTTTAAGCAAAGCCTATTGTTTTCAATTTTTTGTGACTTTTAGCCCAGTGATAATTACAGTAAAAACGGACACTTTTGAAGCAAGACTGGCAATGGCTCAAAAGATGAAAGATCCATTTGCAGATGTGATGCCGGCGGAGACTGGAACTCCACTTAGCTGTAGTAGTAACGGTAGAATCAGTAGTGTTACTACACAGTCTCAGACCTCTTCTAGAAATGTAACCGTTGAAGTGAATCGTCGCCGCCCAAACGGAACTGTTAGCATACCTGATATCTCCGACACTACCGACAGAACTACTCCTGCCCCACCAGCAGCTAAGAAACCTAGGAGGACTGAAGCTCCACTGGTGGAACCACCTGTAGTAGATCAACCTGGTGATTCAGTTGCAGACATACCTATGGATGATGCGGAGCCAGTTGAGGACCTATATATGATCAATCCAGATCCCGTGCCTATTTCAATCGGACCTATTATTGAGCGAATGGAAAATAGAATGAGATCAAAAGCGTATAGAACCCTTCACTTGGTTGCCACACGACCTAGCATAACCGAAGCTGAGTATTTACGATCTATACCAGGTCATGATATCGTTATTTGTCCGGACAGCGATGAAGAATCGTAAATTGCGTTTTCCGTGTGCCAATTATTCTTTTGTGATGATCTCATTCCTCTTCTAAGTGAACCTGTTATTGTTAACTATACTACCAGTGAATCTTATCTGAAATCTGTATAATTTTTTGTTGTCTGTTATGTACAATGTACAAATTCATCTTGTTTTCTTTGACTTGTTATCAGTGTTTATAAAACTGAAAACACAATAAAATTTTGGGTGCTCAACAATGATGAAGAAATACCTTACAACAGGCAAATGTTGTGTTTCACGATAATCTATAGCATAACGTATCTTAATGCAAATGCAACGAAATTAATGAAATAAAACACAGCTTGAGGATGTTCACTGTCATTACTTTTATATCAAATTCAACTTTCAAAACCATTAATTACTGACAATCAAAAGTCCTTAATAAAACTAAAGTTCACAAGGTTGCAACATAAACTTCTAACCGTCCATTCATCCATCCGCCGTAATTAATTTTTTTTTCAGTTTATGTTGCGAACTGGTGAGCTTGAACTATTCACATTTAATCCGAAACTTACTGAATTACATCTGCCCTTGATGTGTCAAAATCTAGGGTTTACCTTGTATCCTCTCCGTCCCCCTCTTTTAGGTACAGATTTTTATCGATCTCAATTTTTTCTATGAGTTTGACAAAGGTTTAAATGTAATTTTTAATATTATTATTATAGATTCGTATTCCAATGAGAGTTATTATTATTTCATTGTCTATTGGTTTAGATGAAAATCAGACAAGCCTCAGTCGACTTATCAAAGTTAAGTTTTCACAGAGTCTCATACAACATGTTTTTATTTTTAATCATTTGGAATCGTTTATATATAACCAACCAGGAAAAAATATAACTCTACGCCACCACCTGGCCTATTTACGATACTCTGTATTTTATCAGGAAAAAGGCTTAAATTGTTAATGAAAGTCTGTTAAATCAACACGAATAATAGTAGTTTCTCACTGTAATAACTGACAAATAATACCGATACACGGCCCTATCCTAAAGTGCTTTGACATTACGAAAAATCAGAAATATGGATAAGACAAAACACAAAGAGGAAAAAAATTGATTTACAACAATATGATTTATACGTGGTAATTGCTTTGATTAAATCAAAGAGATTCTAGCCTACGCACTATCACTTATTTCTTCTTATTCTTTGTATTGGCTCCACGTGGTGGTGTATACAGGCCGACTCGAATTCAGGCTCCCGTACGCGAAGTTCTTCTTTTTGTCAGCCGGCTACAAAACAAGAAACAAAACGATGTTTAAGAAATAATTCACGCAAGTTACTTTGCTCTTAACTATAGTTCATCGTTCTACAGAGGTCAGCATTGGTGACAATCAATATATTAGAATAGCATCAAATAAAGTCAGATTCGTTTTATCATCATTTCCAAAAGAAAATGAACTGTCAAACAAAATGAATACAACTGATCTACTCAAGGAAGTCTCTTTACTGCAGCATCATAAACATTTTATTCACACACATACTAAGTTTCCGTAGTCCAACTGAAGGATTTTGCAACATATCATGCCAGCGAGTTCATTCATAAATATACTTGAGTACTCTAATCCTGGCGAGAAGGTTTCACAAAACAATACCTATATAGCTATTATCATAAGAGAGCATGGTGGTAAATTTGCATTGTTCTACTAAATGTTTTTCCGCGAAAACCTACTTTTTGGCACACACATGGCATTCAATACACTAAATAGAATCTATTACTGAATACTGTTCAGTGTTCAAATGCCATAATATTAGTAATATTCAATTTAAATACTTGATTAAGTCTGCATATCATGCACTTATGTAAAACTGCCTTTAAAATACACATATATACCAGATGTTGTATAATGTATGTGTCTGTTCAGAATCTCATTTAAGTGCTTTTAATGAATACTCATTTAAGTTCAAAGTTAAGTAATCGGTTACCTATTTGTTTACTTTGATAGACATAACAATTATTATACCATCCACACTCAACTCATTTCCCCTCAATTTAAATTAATTGCATCCACTAAATTCTCTTTTTAATTTACTAAATTAAAACCGCAATTCGGCTAGTAATTTAAACTAAAACTATAAGCAATTTGTTTAAACTCTTCTGTCAGAATATTCTTCAAAAAACTTAAATACACAAGAAAGAAACATAACATACCTTAAGGATCTGGAACGAGCACATTAGCGTTTCATCCACACTCATCATTGCTCCAGCGTTGTCGAATTCGCCGCAATAATTAGGAGCGGAGAATAGAGTGACAAGTTGTCTCTTTGCAAAGAATTCATACCCGTCTTCTACGACCTGTTGAAGTAAGCATAAATCCAGTTGAAAATATAGACTTAAAACTTCAACGTTAGATTACAATTTCTAGTACAATCACTGGTTTGCTAAAAACCAACTGCAATTACCTGATGAGCACGACATATCAAGTCAAAATCATGCTTGTGTAAAAATTTGGCGACCACTTCGGCTCCAAATGTGAAGCTAACACCTCGATCGTTTTCTCCCCATCCCATAGTGTCTTTATCTGGATCAGACCTAGTTAACAAATAAATTTAATCGTTTGTAACTTTCAAATTAAATCAATAATAAATACTAGTAGTACTACTTAAATTAATACAACATACCACAACAAGTCGCAAAGCAGGCCCTGGTCGGGTACATCTGTTGGACGCATGATTCGTCTGATCTGTTCCATAGACTGTAAGTCAGGACTGAGCCCTCCGTGGCAGCAGAAGATTTTTTCATCGACAATGGCGGCTACGGGAAGACAGTTAAAGCAATCCGTGAACGTCTTCCATAATTTGATGTTGTAGCGGCGTTTACCTGCAGAGAAAAAAAAACAAATTACACCCATTAAAACTCTACCTATGAAATATAAAACCACAACCATTTTCAGTAAAATCGTAGTCAACATAAGTTTGATGATTTACAAATAGATAAGTTATAGATTAATTAATTGGGTATACTAATTAAAACAATAAAACATTCAAAACAGTAAACCACCAGGACATTTTAACTTTAAACAAGATACTAGCAGAGCCTGAGAATTTTCAACGTACCGCAAATCTTAAGTGGCGCTTCCAATTCCAAAAGGATGGGCTGAGACAAGAAAATCTCACGACATTTTAAGCACAAGTTTCGTATCTCTGTTTCAGTGAGTTGGACGTTTTTTCCTGGTCTGGAGCCTCGCACTGAAAACAATCATAATTGCAAAATCAATTTATTAATGAACAGCTTATTTAACAAATGTAACATTATCTAAGGTGAGTCATGCCCCTTAAACATGAATACGACGTATACAGTATAAACTATAAACTAGCATGACAAAAGTTAATAATTACAAGTCAGCCAGGTACAAACACCAATAATGAGATCATAACTTAAATACAACAAACAACCTTTTAATAAAATACTTCTAATGATGAATAATTAAACTTGAACTTGATGCTAAGTCCATACAGACTTTGACTTACTTAGCCATATTAGTCATATATGACCTTGACATTTGCCCCTTCAATGTATGAATTATGAATATTTAAGCCAAATAAATTATTCTGTCAACAAAATTCCATCCACACACGTGACAACCTAGAATAATCTTTCCAAACCCAGTACCACTAACCGCCACTAAATTCATGACAAATGAAACATTTCAAAACTATTAAAAGTAAAAATTCTCTCAAATTACCTTTAACCAAAAAAAATTTTTAAATGTTTCAAGATGAAAATATCAGAGGACTTCAAATTTCACAAAAAAAACTTCGTATCAAAGATTTTTCTCCATCCTCAACTAAAATGCTACCTACCAACAACCTAATCACACTTTATTTACATCATTTCAACGTCAAGTGAAACATATCCTCTCGAAAACATTATCTTATAAACCTAATAAAAATCCTATAAACGTTTCATAAACTATTCTCCTAATTACCCTTCTCCTCCTTCCCTTTCTTACACCATCACCTCTCCATAATTAAAAACCCTACAAATCCCCTCCAAAAAATAATTCACTACCAAAATGCTTTCAACTTACCTTCCAAGAGCCGAGCAATGATGTTATCAATGTTCAACTTATCAGTATCTCCCATTTTGTCACAGTCACGTTACTTTTCTCTATATTCCGCTTTCACTTCACCAGTTTAAAAAAAATTCACACAGTATTCACCAACTTTACACTACTTCCCCCACAACTTTAACTTATCTCTTTCCTTCTCCTCCTAAATCTACCACCTTCCTAAAATTTTGTTATTTTTACTACTGGACACAACTTCTTCTTCCTGTGACAAAATATTGCAGCAACTAGTTAATTTTTTTACAATATAATTTTTCACTACAAAAAACACTGAATTGGGAGTGGCGCAGGAGTACAAAAAAAGAGAATTTACTACCAATTCGGAATAAACGTTAACAAAGGGAATAATATTTGGTAGCACAAAAAAATTTGTTGGTTAAGTCCACTAATTTCCATAAATAATTATTGACACATAATTATTCAGTGTATTTTTTTGGTTGTGGTTGGTTGGTTGGTGGTGGCTGAAAGGTAGGAAAAAAAATTATTTTTCTCACTAAAATACTTTATATTACACAGAAAGAGCTGTTTCTTATTGTATAAAACAACACACACGTAAAAAGTGGAGAGGACGACGACGACGAGAGAGAGAGAAGCGAAAAAGAGAACACAGCAGCAGGAGCAGAATACACAGAGTGAATGAGGCAAAGGCAGCGAAAAATTTTTGTGAAGCCATCCTTTTCGTCACACACAAGCTTCCGCAATACCTTGCCATGTTACAAAGCCCCACTATACATGAACAGGATAGGGACAAGCATAGACAGTTAGAAAAAGGAGGAAAGAAGGAGATGATAAAAGCTGGGATTTAGTGGTATAATGTAATTTTACACGTAGAATATAAATGTACTGGCAGTATGTACTATGTACTACAAGCCGACAGTTCAAGGAGTACTGCTATTTCATTTTTATCCCTTCACGCTCCTCTAACCTCTCTGCGGTATGTATATAGCAAGCATGCCACGCATCCGCTATAGCTGAGGGAGAATAGCAGGAAACCAACGTTGAAAAAAATATGGTTCGCTGGGAGAGTAGTAGTCACGTTTGCTATTACATCAATGGCTAAAATGTAGCCTGAGCTGGGTAGCTAGCAAGCAGCGGTAAAGTTAGGGAAGGACAGTGCTTGCTCAGCCGAAGCGTAATAATAGCAGGAGCGTGAGTGGTGTGTGTAGATATGTGTAGGATATATATACATACCATAACCACAATGCGGCTTGTGAGTCACGCCATGTATATTATTGTATAACTTGCATACAATTTCCCTCTAGTTTAGTATGAGTAAGGGTTAGAGTATCCTTGCAATGTAAACTAAATACAGTTTTTTTATT
>JAHZNG010003025.1:0-14220 GCA_027744375.1 Orchesellides sinensis
AGGGCAAAAATTACAGTAACTGATGGTGTTCATTGGAATCTTGGCTTAGATCAACTGTCATTTCAACATTTCATCAATATCATAAATACGTTGATATATTTATAAGAGAGATAGAACAAGAAGCAACATGGAAACTCATCATCTTCTTCTTCATCCTCCACATGGGCAATTTTCTCATTGAAATGAAAAGGCATTAGTGCATGGAGTGATCTCAGTGGTTGGCAACTGGTTGTCAGTATGAATTTCACAGCAGCTCTATTCACCTGTGCGTACTATACATTACCACAATAATACAGCAGTATTCTACAGTCGTCATCTTGTGTAATTACGAGATGAGAATATCATCATGAGTATCATCAGTTTTTGTTCTTTTTTATGACTTCATTTCATTGGACGTAATATAATATAGATATTTATGATATGATAGTAGATTGTATAGTTGCTTCTCATATTCGTTTTCTAATAATTCCATTTGTATGCTTTATACTAGATATATTGTATTGAGGACTACGCCGAAGGTTTGATAATAGCAAGAAAACAAAAACCAAGTTGAATACAGTAATAATATTAATGTTTTATCTGTATTTAGAAAACAACGGAAGCCGTATAGTGTCAAGTTCTTACGGAATGATGGCATGTCATGTTATATGCATACCTACTTCAGTAAAGATATTGGCTTCATTTACTACCTGTTGTGCAAATCAATATTTTTTGTAATTTTGGCTGCAGTGTACATCCACGTTATACACTGAAGTATTTATGAATGTTGCTTTGTAATGTTTTCCATCTCCCATTTCACATTGCTCCTTCTTGGTTGCAATAAAAAACAACCAGGCCAATATTATGTATGTGAATTACTTTTCGCCCTCTTATTTAACTACATTTTGTTATGATACTTTCTACTAAAGTGTAAGTATAGCACGGTGTTTTATTATGTCTTCGTATTTTCTCTCAAGAGTAGTAGTGCGAAGATATTGTACACTAGTGGAAGGATAGGGAGTCCCGGGAATATATTATTAATTAACTTATGGTGATATAGGACTCCCAAGGTGGATGCAAATCGGCACGAAAGGACAGTTTCCGACTCCCGTTCCACGTATTCCGCTGGATAAATGCAGCCATTGGGCATGAAATGTTTGCACACTTTTATTTCCTATCAACGACCGAACAATAACCTGAAGCTGTAACTGTCACGGCCAATACCCAAAAAGCTCAGCAGATTAGTGTTCTCAATTTTCACGATACCAAAAATGTTTTGTATGGGTTTTGTAAATGTATGTGTGTTTGAATAGCAAGCGGTGGTGTGTAGTTTTTAATCGATTTGTGAAAGAAGGTTGTTGGTAGCTCAAAGTAAAAGCAATTGTATTGTTTCAACAAATGCTACTGTTCATAAGCAATGTATAATGCGTGTCACCAACGTTCCATCTCATCACCAACCTTATGAATTTTAGATTTTGGACATATCTGATTTTCTCCATTTCCAAATCCAACAAGCAATAATTATCCGTCTTAAATAATTTCAGGTGAAAGTATATGCCAAACGCCAAACTATCCTTAACCCGTTCGTCTGTAGCCTAAATGTTGAATAAATTTTAAGAATATTCTTATTTCTTATTTGGCATACATGTAATTATTAGCATTATTGTAGCATTTCCGCATTGACTATAGCACCATACATCAAGTCAAAAAATGTCTGAGGTATTTTTAAATAAATTGATACATATTTCTGTATATTGCAAATATCCAAGCTTAAAGTAAAACAGGAAACCTTTCTTGTAGATGAAATGATTTCATATGAAGAGAAAAGCGTCGTTACATTATATATACATGATACGTGTTGATTATTTAAGTATACTAGGTTTGTTACAAAAATACAAGAATTGAAGGACAACCCTTTCATCCCAGTTTTCTTGGACCGCCATTCATAAACCAGTGTTCACAACAAGAAAGTAGTTAGTTAGCTCATCTAAATTGTGAAGCATTGAGCCAAGTCCAAAGCCGTTGCGACGTTCTATATCTAACAATAAAGGAAATTCATAGTTCTAATATTAAGACTCCCAAGAAGACCCAAACGAGTGAGAGAGATGGAATGAGAATAGAGAGGCATGTTGATATAACATTTCTTGAAAAGTCTTTTTGATTGCAGTGTCGGTCCCTAGGAAAACGAATAATTCCCCAGGCAATGCTAAAAAGTATTAAATCTCGAATTTCATTTCGGCACATTTTTACTCCGAGTGTGTGTGTGCGGGTATTTACTACAAAGAGTGGGTTTTGGTTGTACAAACGAAGAAGACTAGCATAATATACAAATACCAGGCAAGTCGTTCATGAATACAATACTGGCTGCTATTTAACTCCTTGTCATATGTATATTCATATTGGGCACATTACATAATGTATATACATCTCCACACTATTCTCTCCATCGTTTTCTCTCTTTTTTTGGCCTTTTACTTAAGCTGAACTTTGTGAATTACTTTAGACTTCATTTGCCGTCTAAGTTTTTATGAATATGTATATATACCGTCGAGTTTTTAAATGCTCCTTTCCTCTTCACCCCGCCCGTATGCATAATAACACATCCATATCGGCATTCGGCATATTATATATATGTAAGTCTCTTCTATAACATTTAACTTCACTTGTTTGCCCTCTGCCTCCAAATTCATGCCGTTTTCTCTCTTTCGTTCCCTTCATTCTTTTCTTGCTCTCTTTTGGCAGCCACCTATATGAAAAGGTCTCCTAAGATTTCTGTCCAATTCCTTCTCATCTCGACCTTTATTTTCACGACGACGACGAGAGAAAGTGCATTTTCCCTCTCTCATGCATACTACACATTCTTCTCTCTCCTACTTTTTTTTACCTTGTCCTCTTCTCTCTCTCTCGCTCTCAAACAAGAAATTTAATAGGCTGACTCCTTATATAAAGCGCCTGAGAGTGTGACAATTGGGATGTGATGAGCAAAAGGAGAAAAGAAAAGGAGTTGAAACTTTGCTTCTTTTTTTTCCTTGTTGAGAAACATTTAAGACTTGTTATTTCTCATTTTTATTCGTGTGCTACACACACGTATTACTAGCGTGTTTTTTTGGCTTGCAAAATACATTACTTGAGTATATTTTTTCACCCTTTCCTTGTAAACTTGTTCTATTTCTTCTTAGAACTACTTATTATTTTCTCCGCTTCACCTCATCTTATTTGCTTCGTAGTTCATTTAAGTGGATTTTATTGTAACTTTGATGATAAAATATAGGTAATATGATTTTTTCATTTGTGAATGTGTGTAATAAAGCTCCCTTCATTTTAGACTTTTGTCATCGTGTGTCTTAATATGGAAGTGGGTGCGAGATGATATCTCCCCAGGTTGGAAGGTATGACAAGGACATGAAACCAGATTGGATTAGCCAAGTTTTCAAATTAAAAATTGTGTAATTCAACAACAACAATTTTTTTCTTTTGTAAGTAACTTTCTCCCATCTTCTTTTCTCCGTCATGATTTCACCATCTTTTTTTTACAAACAATTTCATCATCTGCACTTTTCAACATCCATTAAACTGGCTTGATTACTGTCATTTGTTTTTCTTGCATCGGGGAACAGGAATATATATATACGTATACATTAACGTAAGATGTAATAACTGGAATAAATCTTATATCATTTGTAATGAGATGAAATGGATTTCTATTTATTCTATTGAGAAAGAGGCTTAACTACCTTTGCCCTTCTGTACAAAGGCAATCAAGTTTAATACATTTTACGAAGAAATATTATGGTAATTTAAAGAATGTACCAGTTGCTATAAACGTGTAAATGGAAATACAAGCAATAGTATGGGTTTCAACATAGACACATATGTCAAGTGTGTATAACACATGACATCAAAATCTGCAAACTTGTATCGTATGTAAGCAAATTAAGGACATTACCGAAAACTGAAGCCAAACACAAGGTAGTGTGTAACAAAGCAAGAAAAGGCGCTTGTGTATACATATCATCATGTAATGTGCGTGGCACTTGTCGCATATACAGACTTATTATCGGAAACCCAATATTTATACTGGTAGTATAAAGTGATAGTCGTATTCATGAATCCCACAGACAATGAATTCCGAGAAAAGTCACAGAAGCTGAAGGAAAGCGCTTCTTGTGTGTGTAAGCTTTGAAAAGTTGCTGTCTTCCGTTGCATGCATATTGTATAGGAAGAAGAATGAAGAAATTGACTGGCAGTGGTACAAGGAGTTCCAGTTGGTTTATATTGCTTCGTTAGTATGTAAGGAGGAAGAGCGTCAGTGAGCAGAGAAGCCCATAAGGAAACTGGGAGAATCGGTTTGGATGATAGAGATATGCATAGGTACATACATATATTTATAAAGCTATATATTTATGTGATAGTGGCAGTACATTAGAAAGAGAGAGAGAGAGTGGGGCGTATTCTTGAGGTGGAATTCCCTTGGCAATTAAAACCCATTTCGGTGTGTGGACCGTATTTTCTCTTTGCATCTTGAAATGATAATTCTGGGCAATTTGGGCTCGCTATTAGATTTCAGACCGCTGTTGTCATGCCGACTCCTCTCCCACAAGGCTCTTTCCTCAGTGCTATTTTCTCAATGTGATTAATGCCACTTGTCCCATGAGGATTCCTCCCGACTCACTCTCTTCTAGAGTTGCTGCCTTCACAAGAGAGAGAGAGAAGAGTAACAAGAGAACAGAGTTGTGCTGCTATACTACAACTTATGGGCTCTGCATCATAAGAAAGGATAAGAATAAGCAGAGGCAGCAGTTGTGTATATTATGCTGTTCTATTTTGAAAAAAAAATGTGGATATGTTTAAATGCAACACGGAAATACCCCTATTGTATAACATGGTACAAGAAGTAGTCACTTTTCACCACTTTCACTCGAATTCCGTCCATGCATCATTTCATCTTCCTATCTTGACTTGTTTGTCTGGCTTACTTCACAACTCAACATGGTTTGTAATGAACATACGGAGATTCGACATATTGCATGTATTATTAGATAGCTGTGCAGTATCTTATGTAAGGTTTTATGTAATTCTTGTCCAGCAATATGGGTCTAAATTAACGCGTTGGTCATTTGTGAAAATAATTACCAATTGGGTGCGCTTAAAACACCAATATTTAGATTTAATACACTGACAATTAAACACCGTACACGTAGATGTGTGAGTGACATGAGCGTTGATTGAGGATAAGGCGTATTATTATAACGCGCATGGTTCCGTGCGTATACGATATTATTAAGATAAAAATCATTCCCATTTCCAACCACGAACAATGTAAAACCTGCCATCTTAGCTTTCGAATGAAATTCGTCATTGTGCTCCACTCCACTCTCCTATATTCTGACAGTCCCACCATCCACAAGTATGCATGTAACTATTGTATAAGAGCCGGTTCATTTGCTTCTGGAATTTTACTCTTCTAGATGAGTTTTAATAATCTACATCCCCAGCTGCTCCTCTCTTGGGGAAACTCGGTAAAGCTATCCATCACTGAGTGAGTGATGGAATGTCAAGTTTTTCTTTAAAATGTCCCAAGGATTAGGTTGCTTGCACATGAGACTCGTGCATCTTCAGGTCATGCTCAGGCTCCCTTTGAAGTCCCAATGGTCATACGTTCGGGATCTGTTCGTCAGGCATGACCTGCTTTGCTTCCTTCCCAGCCTTAGGAATTTTTGATGAGAAGTGTCTCACAGTGAGACGGGTATATTACCCGAAGGAAAGGTAGAAGAGAGAGAGAAAGGAAAAAAGTCAAGATCGTATCGGTACTCCTGTCAAGTTTGTCTGTGCTACATACGCAGTGCCAGTGTTCTCTCTGCTCAGATGTAGATTCAGATGTCTGTAGTATAAAGTTGAGCCGTTACTTAAAGTTTAAGATGTCTCTTCTATACTACCATGCTGCTGCTGTTATGATGACGAGATAGGTCAATAAAAGAAGTGGGTAACTTGCTCATCTTGTTTTCCTACCGTATACATATATATGTTTTCATTTGTGTCGCGTGTGAATTGAAGATTGAAACTTGAGGAGTGAGAAAAAGACAAGGTTTAAAAAATATATTTCCAAATAGCACGCAGTAGTACCCAACTGGAGAAAAAGTAAAACCCATACGTAGAAGGTTATGATGTTTTTTCTCCTGAAGACAAGTTTTTAGTATAACTGTATGTTTATATGCGTGCTTTTATGTTAGTTCAAGACAGAGTTGTACAGGTCTATCAGCTTCATGTGAGTTAAAACTCTGGAGAGAATGGACGAACTCCTGGAAAAAGACTTGAGAGAAGGAGTTGTAAAAGGAGTATGCAGAAGAACGCTAGAGAAAGTCATGGAATGGGCTGTGCAAGAGAGAGAGAGAAAGAAATCTATGGGGAATTGATGGGCATCTTTTTTCCAGAGCACGCCAGACCTGACTCTCGTGGGATTAAAACTAATCAAGGTTTGTCGCTGTGACAGCCTTTGTGGGACCACCTCTTGCGAAGTGTCACGCAGTAGTCGAGAAAGGATATTAGGACAGTACTTACCTTAGGGAAATACATGAAGGGTCCCTTATTCCCAGTTTTCCTGACTTTCTTCATTCCCATTCTACATCATCCTCAATTCACATACACACACTTTTCTTCGTTTTTCATTTCCGTATGGATTTACAGTAGTGCGAGCTAAGAAGAGCTTACTTGCATTTTATATGCAACATACATTACACCAAATAATAAAAGTTGGGCTGTGGAGTGTCCTCTCTCCTAAACTACTTTTATTTAACTCTAACTGGAAAAACTGATGTATAAATTATGTCAAAGAACTTTTACCCCCAGTGAAATTACGGTCAACCTGTATATACATTGGTATACTTCTACTCATCGTCCTATTAGCATATTTCTGTTGTTTGTACTTGGAATCAAGAAATGTTTAAAAGAGTATTGAGCAAAACCCGTGACCAGATCTACTGAATACTCAACACGTTCGCAATTGTATTATTTGGCTAATTGTGTATCGATTTATAAGGGTCAACTGTACAACATCATAAAACAGTGAACTGGAGGCCAATCTAATAAGCACACCATGTTTTTTCACCTCGCAATTAAAACACGACTGGGTATTTGGTATGCATGAGATTTTGATTAATTTTAATCTTTCTCACAAGTCGGACCCGATTCGCCTCAGACATTTTCTTGGTCAACTAAGGTCCACGTTTTCGCTTAGGTACTATGGCTTTCTTCATAAGAGAAAATCTATGTGATTTTATTCATGGTGATCTTTTATGTGGTCATATCTTTCATTGAGATTCATTATCTGTTACCATAAGGTTCTTGCCGGTAATCATCCTTGAAATAACGAATGGGATTGGGAGTTGAGTATGCTCTGGAAAACTGCAAAGGCAGAGATGAAAGAATGCGTGATAAAGGAAGGTGTTTGCCGTTGGGAAACGATTCAGTTAAAATTATGCATTACAAAAACATCGCAGCTGGGAAATTAGGCTTGGACCTTACTCGGACTATGTTACACAAAGAAGAAGAGGAGATTCTGTGAAAACTAACTGCTTCTTTTGCCGTTGCCTACCACTCTGCAATATATTTCATGGAAAAGGAAACTCTCATCTCCCTGTAGTCACCCTTCTTATCATTGTCTCAGTTCTAACAAATTCTTTGTAGAATTCATTGTTTTTCAAAAAAGTAGAAGAGATATATGGGGGTCCAGGTACACAGTTTGCCATCGTCTAGATGATGCAGCTGTAAGAAGAAAGATATTGTTTTGTATCCATATATATCTATATCTGTATGATCCATTTTAAAATTATGACTTTTCAGTATCAATGCATATGTTACAGATCTCCTGATGCAAGTATGTATTTAAAGTGCTCAAGTAAAATTCATGAAAGAGGCGATATGGGACATGAGATAACTATATACGACATTCAAAACGATCTTTCAAACCACACTGTACAGATCAAGAGAAGAGGAATGTCATTTCAATTTGGGTTGCGGTTGAACGGTCGATGGAGAGAAAAAAAAGTGTAAAAAACGAAACAGTTTTCAGCTTTTCATTTATATATTGCTATTTGTATGTATGTTCTTTGACATAATTTATACATCAGTTTTTCCAGTTAGAGTTAAATAAAAGTAGTTTAGGAGAGAGGACACTCCACAGCCCAACTTTTATTATTTGGTGAAAAAAGTGTAAAAAACGAAACAGTTTTCAGCTTTTCATTTATATATTGCTATTTGTATGTATGTTCTTGTCATGCCACGGCTATTGTAATGCACCTGCCTGAAAAAAGACAGAAGCCTGGAACCTGTAGTATATCTTAAGATACATCTAAGCGAGAGTATATATATTGGTTTACTGGAAAACGAAACTTAGACAAGTTACTTAGAGTTGTTTTCCGTAAAACTCTTCTTGAAACAGTATTTCTTGTCGATTTCCGAGGTGGTTGTTGTAAGTAAGCAGCTACTTTTTTACAAAGTGTATGTATGCCTTGGGAACTGGCTCACAATACCGATGAAAATAGCCAAAGCCAAAATATATTGAGGACTGAATGATATAATGTTGTTTGGTTTGGGAGGAAGAAGAAGCATACGAGCAGTTTTCTTTCTCTTTTTTTATATATTATGTGCTCTTATGCATTACTATTGCTACTTATGCACAAACACCGTGTGGTGTACTTTCGAATAAACTACATATAAAAAAAAGAGAGTATTTGCTATAAAAACAAGAAAACGAGGTGAGCAAGGGAGGGATATCAGAAGAAGAATGATTCAAAAGGGGTTAACATACATTTTCACGGCCGATAAAACTTGGTTTGTTGATATTGAATGTTTCGTGTTGGAACGATCTGTTAGATATTTCGACACTCATGGCATGTGTGTCTAAGAGAGACAAGAGAGAGATAAAGAGAAAAGAACAGAAAAGTGAGAGTGTAGTAGGAGTTGATAGAAGTGGCATAGCCACAATAATACATATACTACAAAACTATCTGCTGCTCTCTGAAGTGGCAGTAGTAAGTTGTACAGCAATGTGTATAGCATAGTCGTATGAAACTATCAAATCATAAGCAAAAGCCAGTAAAGTAGTAGAAAAAGACGTAGAAGAACAGAAGAGAAGAGAGATACCCAGAGGTTGGATTTCTCCAAAGTGTCGTAATCAAGAAGATTCAAAAGGATAAAGTGTACACTGGAAATTTTCCCAGAGCCGAAGACTTGGCCATTACAATGTTGAAGAAAACTGCGCTCCTGAGACTGTAGCAGCTCCCAAGAAAGTCATTATTCGATTTCTAAAACTAAAAATGCCTCAAGTAACGCCAACGTAAGAGAGTCCAAAATTCCCGAAAGATTTGCGTTAATTTTCTGCCGTTCTGAGCTCACTGCCCTCTCGAGACTTCGACACATCCGAAAGGCCTTTTTCTTTTTTTTTCTTCTCTTTCTCTCTTATTTCCAATATGTACTACACATAACACACAACTACTACTACTGCATTGCATTCATTTCCCGGCTATAAATATAACTTATAAAATGTAGTAGACAGTTTCATAAGAACACTTAGAACAACAGTTTTTGTTGGTATTTGTACTCTCTTCCTAGTCACACAAACACATCAGCATCATCATATATGTAAGTGGAGTACATGCACATTCACATTTTTTCATCGTCGTTTCTTCTAGATGAAAAGGAAATAGTTTATACATGGAAAAAGAAAATTAGAGAGCATGTTTTTTTCGCCATGTACAAGACGCAATTTTTTTTACTCTGTTTGCATGACTTCTACCCAGTACATAACCGGAACGATTCCAATAGCCTATACATACATACTCACATACAATATTATCTGAAGCTAGTTTTAATGGCATTTTGTACCTTAAGATATTTCTGTAAATACTTAACAGTTCCTTTAACGTCTCCTCAGATAACAATGGTGGGGTGGAATGGCGTGACCACGAGAAAGTAATATTCGAATGGCAACGCATTATTTTAGAACAATCATAATGACAAAACACCTCTTGATGCAAACAATGTTCACTTAACTTGCCTATCACTGTTTACAAGACATTTCAAAATATTACTGTACTTTTTTCTTTGGTTCAGTGATTTTTTAAAATTGTAATTACCACATAGGAACATACTTATAAACCATCATCTACCGATCCAATCTGAGATCTATAAAATTATCTTAAAACAAAAAAATGTCATTGATTATCTACGTACAACTTTTACGTGTAGGTTACACATTCCACAATCAACAATTACAGACTATCTATAATATAAAACTTCTATTATTCATGTTAATATGTACAGAATTAGTAATACAGAGCAAAATAGAAAATGCATTAAATTTATGATTTCCGTATAATAACTTTTTTACTTGGATAAGAAAAGTCATCAATTCAACATAAGGTTTTCGCTCAAGCCCAACTTTCTATCTATATTTCCATCTCTCCCATATTTTTAACATTGATCCAATATATAATGGTAAAGGTACGCAATAGGATCAAAGAAGAACGTCAGCATAAAAAATATATGCATACATGCATGCAGAAAAACTATCCATCTAAAAGCAACCTCCTCGTCCAATAAGACTCCTCAAGGGGGTTTCCTCCGGTTTCCTATTTTCTCGTAAGATACACACATAAAATGCACAGTATTTTTTTAGATTGCTTACTTCTGCTTGTTTTCTTCTATCATTCCTCTTTACCTCGTATATTTTTAACATTGATCCAATATATAATGGTAAAGGTACGCAATAGGATCAAAGAAGAACGTCAGCATAAAAAATATATGTATACATGCATGCAAAAAAACTATCCATCTAAAAGCAACCTCCTCGTCCAATAGGACTCCTCAAGGGGGTTTCCTCCTGTTTCCTATTTTCTCGTAAGATACACACATAAAATGCACAGTATTTTTTTTAGATTGCTTACTTCTGCTTGTTTTCTTCTATCATTCCTCTTTACCTCGTATAATGTGGAATATGGATCGAAGAAACAGGATCTTGAAGGGAGATTAAAGGGCGAATATGGATAAAACGATAAAAAGTAGTAAGTTGGAAGAGGAGGAAGATAGTGTGCACACGTTTATGCATACGAATTTTTATATATTGCATCAGATGGAAAAGGTAGGAAAAGGAAACTGGAGTAGCGGCAAGGATACCACCAAGTCGAAGAAGATATGATGATGCAAAAAATATACATAAGTAGAAGAAACAATATATAACATATACCCAATATTTGGTACATATATAATGGTATATTATAATGTTAGGTACGTACTCCCGTTTTGAAGACTGTTGTACGTGTGTCTGGATGAGTGTGTGTGTGTGTGTGCTTCGTGCTCTCTTGGAAGAATAAGGTTCCCTGGTGAGTTTCAGGTCCCAGTGGAACCCCCAAAGTCCCAGAGCCCATTTAGGAAAAGCGGGAAATGCCTGTAGGGCGCTTATTAAAGCCCTTTTCCCTAGGGATGTATCCATTCTGGAAAAGCCGAATTTAAAACCTGAATACCAAAGAGAATGCTCCAAACCAACTCCTTGCAATTCTTCTTTCTTTCTCTCTTTTACACACATCCATTCACTTCAATCTACTACTTTTCTCATTCATACGTATAAGTACGTAACGTGTGTAAACCTACCTTTATGGCACCATGTATATACATTTACGTTTTAGGTTACTTTATATACGTATATCTGAGATATTCATACTTGTTTTAAATATATTGTATGCATGAAGAGAAAATGTGAAGTAAAGAGTTATTGCAGATAACTTTCCATACATACTTCCGTTTACACTATTACCACTTTCTCCTTCCACATATTTACGGCTTATGTATATAACTACCAGTTATATTTATGTATTCGTTTTTTTTCTCAAATAGGATCCCTTTTCTTTCTTCCCTTTTCTAATTCCTCGTTATCGTATACAAGTATGAGTGTATGTTCACCGTGTTTTCGTTAACATTAAAAACCAGCTTTATATAGAATAACGCCTTAGCCCACTCACCGGTGTAACTTTCTATGTTTCAAGGGAAAAACATGACTCGCTTTTAGACTCCTCTCCTAATCGCTCCATTTCTTCTTTCAACTTTCATTGCTTGAGTGGTTTTTGCAAACACGGTTCGAACACATGGGATATGTAATAAATGTGTAAATGTTGGTGAGGAGCTAGAATACATTGGAGATCTGCTCACATTCCATCACTCATCCACAAATATGAAAAAACTGCCTGGCTAGTTGTAGTAGAAAATAATAGTTTTATATGTAGGAGGCTTACATTCTTGTATTCGATAACGTAAAACCGCAACTTGAATTATTGATGCGGTAGAAAACAGCTAAACTGTTTAAATCATTATATGTTTACAACTGTGAGATGACCCTGAGATTTTCCAGAATAAATATATTAGTATATATTATTTATATTTTTGTTGTTTCTCTAGAATCTGAACCTGAGCCGGACTTGGATGGACAACTGGAACATGAAGGGGACCCAGATTGCAAAATCCTGGAGGGTTTATTCAACAATCCACCACCGGAAGATGCGCATCAAAATGAAGATATTTCACCGCGTGCGAGCCCAACCAACTCAGGTAATTACTTTTACATGTATTTTCAAGCTCGTGTTCAAAATCACAAAACTAAAACCTGTTTTTTCATTGTCTTTTTACAAAGCTGACATTCTATATTTGCTCTGAAATGCATTGTTATATAAATGATGAGATATAGAAGGAGAAAGCATATATACATATATATGATAGTTAGAAACGCGAGATGTGCATTTATCGAGATCGAAATTAAATTGGTTAAATGTATCAAACCATGGTGGCCATGATGCGCAGAAGGAATTATCAATAGCTCTCAGTTTAAAGGAAAAAGTACATGCTTACAATACTGAAAGCTTCCATAGTTTGGAGTAGTGATGGCAAACCTCTTGGGACAAGGAGCATGTAAAGGGTCCTCCTAATGGAAGTTGAAAGATAGGATTTCCTTGTATTCGCAGCCTATTTTAATTGATTAGATAGACGTCTCATCTAAGACAGAAAATCTAAGTCTTACTGAGTAGAGCTTCCTGTATATATCCATTTAATTTATATAAATACGTACATAGAATAGAGTGATGCAGTCGACAAACTCCATAAATGATGAAAACTTCCAAAAGAATGTAGGCGTGTGTGAAACAACACACTGGGACTACTCTTTATTTCCTCTCTACGAATCGTATATTACCTGTTAGGCATTAATCATACGATTTTCAATGTACATTTCTATAATGACAATGACAACGGGACGGATTGTGTATTGTTGGTTAACTTAACGCAAACTACATTTATATACAATATAACAAACCATATAACCATCTAGGCGTAGGTGTTATATAATACTCTATATAACGACTGATTGCAAAAAGCTTGTATACGGTTTGGATGCTCTCAAGCAATCTTATGGGGTTCCCATGAGCCAGTCATAGCATTTTAGCACATCAGGGTGACATTTTCCCTTCGTATCTTCACTTGTCTTCATTGTGACTAATTCCTTGTTGACAGACCATTTCCAATCTCTAGAGACATAACAAGTAAAGCTAGGAATGGAAACGTAGACTCGGTGGAGGAGTGATTGGCAATCCTAGATTTTATATTAAAAGGGCGATTCTTTTAAACTGATAGTAAATGTGGTGATCAACCCACCGGCTTCAATTTGTATTTCACCCTTTGATAATTTGAAGCGAATACCAAACCTAAGAATAAACGTATATGAATTTTACCAAAAAATTGGAGCAATAGAATAATTTCTTTATTTAAAGAATTTACTACCGGATTTTATGTAGTTGTTCTCAATCCTTTCATTTGTACACAATATTATTGGTGTACTAAGGAATTTTTGTGGTTTCAGTACAAATATTCCTAATACAACTAACAATAAGAAATTCAGTAGTAGAAATCTGATATATGTGGAGTACACGACGAATGAAAACAAATCGTAAAAACGCCTCCAACTCAAAAGTTTACGGATATCTGTGTTTTTAATAAATTGTTTAGGAATCATTAATCACACTGTGATATAGGTGGGGCACTATTTTACTTCTGTATATTTTTTACAAAAATCCTTTTGACAACAATGTTTTAAAAAATATCTGTAAAAATTCTTCATCCTTTGAGTTTTATCAAATCTACAAATCATATCGTGTAGTTTTATCGAAAACTCCAGAATGAATGAACTGTTCAATTCAATGTTTT
>JAHZNG010003026.1:0-32480 GCA_027744375.1 Orchesellides sinensis
ATACGCACAGCAACGAGCATCTCCAGGAAAGGTCACTAAGACATCGTAAATTTTCCTCATGAGAAGCACCGTCTTTTTATCATAAACAACACGCTCCTCCATTCATGCTACAAATATTATTCCACAAGACTGGATACTTATCATTTTTTCCTTTCTCATTTGCGGAGAAACAATGTCCGCATAATGCTAATAAAGAAGGACAGTCTCCAAGGAGCGGCGGACAGGTCCATTTCATTTTGATGAGTGAATTATGGGAAAGGAACCTGAAGGATAGGTACTACTTTATGTATGTCCAGTCGTTGAGCAAATTGTATCTTTCCATAACCTACGCTAAATTATTATAAAGAGATTTTGTAGGAGAAGAGATATATTCCTATTTATATAACGATTTTGCGTCATCACGATTATTTTCACGCTTTGATAAGAGGGTATAGGGTATACTTTAGGTAGGTAAAATTTAATGTGGTGAAATAAGTGTGTTTAGTGAACAGTTAGTGAATTTGAAGATAACAATCTTTATTATTATATCTTTGGATAGCATAATAAAAGCGGAAAAGCGTAAAGGAATATTTTATATGAAAAAAGCCTGTTTTTTTAAGTATTGTACGTAAGGACAGAAACTGTTAAAGCTGAGCTGTTATGTTTAAGGGAAAACGATCCCGTTGAGAAATTAAATGAGAAATCCCTCGGAGCAGTAAACGGATCTCCACGTACAAAAAACAAAAGGCGACATGCATGAATCTAGTATAACGACAACCATTATGGTGATGATAATATATGTGATGGACGGAAACTAGACGAACAATAATAATAATGTATTATGTAAATGTCCTTTTGTTTCATCCTTTCTCGCTGGGATTTTTCAACTGAAACAAAACCAGAGTGGGTCCGGTGGGAACGGGGGAAAAAACTGGAGGGACGTTTTTGACAATATGTAAAATGGATTTCCAGAATGTGAGGAAGAGTTGAGCATTTGTTTTTAAATACAGGGTTTTTGAACCTGGGAGTAGTTATGCATGCAAGGAAATTTTTAGAGTTGGGCTAAATCTCAGGAAATGGGAAGCCATTGAAATAATTGCCCTTTTTGGACGGTGGTTTGGGCATAACTGCTTTTCACGTATGAAAAAGTGATCCATCGTGGACAAAAATTGTTTTTGGAGAAGGACAGGCTGGAGAGAGCCAGCTGGAAAAATACTGTTGACGTCAGAGAGCACACATGAAAATGCTAGTGCAAATATTAAACAAGGAAAATGAGGAAATTACGGTATGTATAACTCCTTTCCTTTGTTTAACGAGAGAAAACGGTGGCAGTAGTAGCAGCGCTGCCGTGTTTTTTGAGAGAGGACCTCTCGTCTCGTGTGCATGTGTAACATAATCAAATTCTCGGTTGTTTAAGAGACGACAAAAAACAATGGGAAAATAAGTGAATCCTTTGTTATATTTTGTGCATCCGCCTTTTATGGCACCTCTAGCGATTTCTAAAACCTGAGGAGAATCAGAATGAAAAAAAATAATTTGTCATGTCATCTTATTTCGTATGAATATCACAAGAAAAGTAAGCATTTTTGAAAGCGTAGGCAACTTTCTCATTTTATTCAAGGTCAAGCTTCATTAATTTGGTATGTGTTGGGTAAAGCAATAAACTATTTATAAAAATATACTTATTTTTATCACAAAAACTGTCTTATAACTTTTTAAAATAGCTCAAGTGGAAAATAGCATTGTGCAATGATGAATATAGACTTTACATACACTTTATGAATGCACTAAGTTTGTATATGGCTTAGTTTGAAAAAAAGTGGAGCAAGGAAAAACTAAAGAAAGAGTGTTCGTTATCACAGTAGTTGTTAAGCAATTCTAAAAAGAAATAATTCCCACCAAACTTTGGCAACTACTTAATTGATTGTTTCCTTACAATTTGCAAGCCACACATGCATACAAACAAACACTGGAAATTGTGAAAAAAGGGAAAGTTGAACTACTTTCTTTTATTTAGCTTTTACACTGAAAACTTTTCATTGCTGCTAATGAAGACGTGTGCGACCACGGAAAAGTTTTAAAATAATGAGTTGCATAACTTTAAAATCTTCTAAGGATACCCTCTCATTACCCACTTCCTGCCCTTCATCATCACCACTACCACCACCAACTCATACGGGGTTTAACAATGCCCACTTGATAACCCAGCAAAATAATAACAACCCAGATGATTCCAGTTTAGTCGGAGGAGCGTCAAGGAGCACTGGGAACATCAACAAAGCCACCATGCCGTTATCATCTTCAAAGCGAAACTCACTAGAGCTGCCCTCCTTTCCATTCACCACAAAAACCCAGAATGGCAACAGAGCTGGCTCTTTTGGCCTCCGTCGGCGTTACAGTTTCGAGTCATTCGAGCCGAACAAAGGCAGCAGCAGTGGTATGCTCCCACAAGCCGAAACTCCCATTGCTGCCACCACACTCACAAAACCGGAAGCAGTTTTCCTTCATCTGGAGCCTATTCCACCGACACCAACAACATCGTCTCCAAATGCACCAGAAGAAACCGGCATTACTGGCGACGACGACCTCGTTTTCTCAACTGTTTTTCAACTCAATGTGAATAATAATTACACAAATGCTAATAACAGTGCAACTTGCTCTGTAAACTATAACCACCATGATGATAACATGAATAGTCCGGAAGCAACTTGCACAAGTGAAAAGGAAACGGGGTTTGGGATAACCTCCGAATTCATTGAATCCCCTCCACCGCACAACAATAGAGCATTATTACCATCAGCATCATCATCAGCCACAATAGACACCTTGCCACGGTCACAAAACGGTGAAGGAGATATACCTTCAATGGAATATGAGTCTCATCACGAGGCTGACAATGTGTCATTGTCAAATGTCACATGCCACAGTAAAGACTGTACAGCCCCCGATATCATCAGCGATTCACCTGCCCTCCAAACAATGAGCTTTCTTTTGGACGAGTTCTTTTACGAACCTGTGTTGGCATTCAGCTACTTACAAAGAGTAACAAGGTGGCTAATTCATAATTACAATGAGAAGCTTGTTTCTCAAAATAATGAGCCAAGGTCACTCTCATCATACTCCTCACTAATTATTCCCAACCTGGAAAAATCATCCAATTACTTAACCAACTCCACCAAACAATGCATGGAAAAGTTGGTCAGGGTCTTCTCCAAAAGAAACCAGAATAATCAAGTAGAAAGTGAGGGTGAAATAATGAGCAAACCCGTAACTACTCCTGAAAAGTCAGAAAAGTACTTTGAGAAGAATGCACTGAGCTCCTATCTAAAATACATTTTACCACCATCCTCCTCCTCGTCACGACGAGGAAGCTGGCTAACACCAGGAGGCTCATCGTCATCCTCTGAACGCATGGCAAGAGGTTTGTTCACCCTTGCCCTCATCTTGTTTCTAATTGTAACAACCATCCTCCTCTTCTTCTCTCCCTCCCCACCTCAAAAGCCAACTGTGGGAATTGTCATGTCCAGTGGCGACATTCCCTCCCGACATACTCATGAAGATACTTTAAATTTCAATAAGGATGCCAGGAGGATGATAATGAGTAGCTACAAGAGTATTTCTAACCATCATCCTCATCGTCACAACTCTCCCCCTCAACAACAACTTCGGCTAGGTCAACAGGAGTCATCATCACCAGAAAGACAGAGTCGGCTAGCAGACGAGAAAGACTACTATGAGCGTGAGCACCAAGAGTTTTTGTCGACGACGACTAGTGACGATGAGAATCATCCATCCTGCTCCTTGCTGTTCCAAAGAGGAGCAAGCGAAAAGCTGAAGCTTGGACTGGATGGTAAAAAAGAGGTATACTCTACAGCCACACTCACTCCACAAGCTCAGTTGGATAAGCAAGAGCGAGCCGTGTGGTTTGTGCTCTCCGTGCTCTTCACCATTCTCAGCTCCTCGTGTTCTCTAACGCTATTCCTTGTCTACCTAAACAGAACTAGTACCACTCCACACGATTGTCTTCAGAAGAAGCATACAAAAAACGCATGCACTCTGTGCTTCTTTACAAAACCCCAGAATAACAAGTGTTCCACAGTAATATCATCATCTTCTGGTCACACTACTCATCATAAAGATAACAGTGGCATTGGCATACTAACCTCTACAAAAAACGCAAAAGAAGAAGACACTAACAAGAATAGTAACGATGACCAATGTTATTTGGTCACTTGTACAGTTGGTCAAGGGGAGAGGGACAAGGATGACGATGATGATGTTGCCAGTCAAGGTTATCACAATGCCCCACCGACCTGGAGTGACCCTCTGAGCTTGGCAGTGCTCCAGAAACACAGTGACGATAGTTGTACACAAAAACAACGGTATTGGCATGAGCAACACAGAAATCAATACGAGACTGTAGCGTCTTATTCTTCCACAACGAGGCGACCACTTAGAATACATTTTCCGACGGAGGCGGCTCAAGTAGCAGCCGAAGACAGTTTACAACGTAATCAATGGAAACCTAAACCTATTCTCTGTTCCAATAATACTTGTAATAGTTGTGGTCATAATAAAAGTGATTGTAATACATGTGCTGAGTTTCCACTGTGTGGTAGTGGAATAGGAAGCCGTAGAAATGTCCACAGCCCCTCTGCATGTTTCTCTGATACAGTTACCGGTGATGGCATTAATTTTGAGAGTGAGGATGACAACAGTTTTTTGAACTATGAAAAAGGTGTAAGTATTGAGGAGGACCAGTCTAATGTGAATTACTATGGTGGTGACGATGATGAGGCCAAGGATAATGGTACCAAAGGTGATTTAAAGAGAAACATAAAAAGTGCAGAAGTTGAGGGGATTGAACAAGATTTATTTAGTGACAATTTGTTTTTTGAGAATACGGACAGTGAAAATAATTGTGACGAAAGTTGGCCTTTGTCCAGTAAATACTACTTCCTGGACAAGTTTGCCCACCCGGATAAAGTCCTTTTTCCTATATTCTGGACGGCTTTGCTGGTGGACTACAACGTGCCCAATTGTGGCCCAGTCCTGTACGGGATATTTGTTGGAGTTACTATTAAACTTATCAATTTCTACCATCACTACTGCTATTTCGCTCAGTGTTGGGGAAATGAGTGGAGCAGTGAGCTGGTTGTGAATTCTGTGAAGCATCAGCATCAGTGTAGTTTATCTGGGATAGGAGAAGAAAGGGAAAGTGTAAAAGAAGGAGAAAGAAAGCGGCAGGAGGATCAAAGAGCTTCTTACTCCCAGTCTCGATATTTTGGAGTGAAAGGGAAACTTAAAAGTGTACACTGGGAGAAGAAGGAGACACGTGGAGCGGAAACGAGCCAGGCTTACGTCAGCAGCACAAAAAAAAGTTGTGACTATTGGAGCTTCTGGAAGTTCACAAAAAAATCGGTACCTCTCTCCTCCACACTTACGGTTGGGATTCTAGTCTACCTTGTTCTTGTTCGTAAGCTTGGTTCCTTAGTTTGGCCGGCTTTTACCCACTTCCTGGCCATAGTTGGCCTTCTCCTAGGTCAGCTTTGTGTACATGGGCTGAGTTGCTATTGCCATTGCTGGGTAGACAAGTGTGGTGGAGATTGTTGTGCGAGGGACAATAGTAATCAGCATTCTGATCAGGGAGAAACAAGTGAAAAAGTGAAGGATGAGCAGAAATCTCAACTGAGAAAGAAAGCTTATGATAGATTCTCAGAAGGAGAGAGTAATAATCCGAATCTAAGAAAATTAACGAGCAAGAACTGTGGTCCAGCATCAATTACTGTTTCGGTTAAGGATGATGAGGCAGTACGTGACAGTGATGGGAATCAGGTGGTGAAGAAAAGAGAAAGTAATCAGAAGAGAAAGGGTGTCACATATAAAACTCTTGGAGACACTAGTGCTACGTGCCTAACTCCTCATTGTCCCCCACCACTGCATCATCCACACTTTTCCTCATCACTAAAGAAGCCAAGTGGGAAGGAGTTGGGTCGGGGGAAAAGAATCAGGTTTAATTTGGCTCAAGTGGTGGTCTCTCAGCCTCCAAGAGCAATTAGCAAATCATCTAAGAGTATTTCTGGCTCAGGTGAAAATCTGTGTCAAGAAGTGAGAAACGACTTTGCTTTTTATGAATCCCACCCTCCATGCCAGTCTCCTCCATTTCACCACAGCTACTCCGATTACCATCATTATTCACAATGTCCTCCTGCTAATCAGCTAAAGAGCTGTTTTATAGACGGACATAAAAATTCCAGAGGAGGGAGTAGTAGCTTTCCCCGGGCAATCATAAAACCCAGTGGAGGGTCATCATCATGCACATCCTTCGATAAAACAGGCAATACTAATAATTACACTGAACTTGTCCACGGCGACGAGATAAGGTACTGGGATAAGAAGGCGTACGACGCTCATAAAACACACCAGGCGAGAACAAGAGATCCCTACCTTTTTCCAGGTGGTCGATTATTCTTCCAAGGTAATACTCCTGCTGTCAAGCAGTCTTCAGATCCTCTCCTCCTTCGGACTACTACTATTGATGATGGAGAGGAGGAGGATATTAGTATAAGTAGCTACAGCCAGTTCACTACTCAGCTTCAGAGTCGAAGCAACAGCCGAGCCAGCAACAACAGCAGCCGAAGTAGTAGCAGCAGCAGTGGGAGCCTGGTCTTAGCATCTGAAGAGCTATCCTCCTCAGCACCTCAAGTCAAGAAGAAAATTACCTTTGCCACTCCAAGTCGGACGATTATCGGTAGTGGTCCAGGTGAGCTGGACGACGACGACAACAACTCTAACAAGTGGGAGGATGATAGTGTGAATAATAATCAGAGTAGAAAGTTATTAGGAGGTGAAGTGGACAATTACTTTTTAGATCACCCTCCATCATCATCATCATCATCCTACTTGTTGAGAAACAGACAAAATTGTTATAATAATAATAGCAACAGTATTACTGCTCCAGAAGAGGACGATATACGGAGGAATCCTAAAGGATTTGTAAAATTTCTCCAATTTTCCAACACAGGTGCTAACAATAATGAGAATGGACTGGAGAAATGTGGTAACGCCAACAACCAAGGGTTGCCCCCTATGAGAAAGACACTTGTCGTGTTTGGTGACACATCCGGTGGGAACAAAGGCGAGACGCTAAGTAACTATTGTACCATTGTTCCATTGACATCCTCACAAGAAGGCTCCTCCTCCCACAGTTTTGTGGACTCCTCAGCCAATCATATGAATTGTACAAGTATTAGTAAAAGTAGTAGCAGCAGCAAAGGTAGTAGCATTCTTCAGCATCATCATCAAAGCCACAAGGCAAGAGTTGACAAGGCTAAGGGCAGCAGCTCGACATCCTCCACAGTTATCAGTCGAGCTCCAACACCACCACCTCCACAACCCTCACTGCTCTTCGCAACCTCATCATCAACGTCATCATCCACCAGTCTCATCTTCCCATCCACTCATCCCCTCCACCAAGTTGGTGGTGGGAACAATAAGGTGTCATCATCATCTTCAACCAGACAAGTGTACATCTCGGAAAAGTTTATTGGGAACACGGATGACAACGGTGGGATCGTCATTGTAGATGATAATGATGAGTACGATAATGCTCGGGATGCAAATAACTTAATTAACACCAGATCATCATCAGTCGCAGCTGCGTCTTGTCAAAGTTTTAACTATGCACATCACCCTCCCCATCCCCCACCGTTATTACCCCCTCAAGAGTTTTCCTCAGTTGAAATCAGTTGTTGTAGCAGCATCGCTGTTGTTGGTGGTTGTAGTAGTAGGCTAGTAGTGACAGCGACAAGTAATGTGCAACAAGAGGACGCCCCTCTCAGCTCATCCCTCACCGATGGTGTTGATGAACATAGCGTCAACTGTCAAAGCAGCACGAGCAGCTCTCCTCCAATCCCAACCACGTCGACAAACTCTTCCACCACCACCACTTCAGCACAAACGGCCAAGCGATTGTTTCCCAGTGGTAGTAATAGTAATATCAGTAGTAATAACAGCGGCAGTAGTCAGTGTTGTGTGAGTTCTCCGTCAACATCATCCACGACAACTACCCCACCACAGCAACAACAACACCTCCTCCACTTCAACAACCCTAGTGGGCAGCAGGAGGTGGAGGAAAAGGAAAGTAATCATCTTGAGGACGGAGGAGAGGAGGAACCAGACGAAGAGCAGGGGCCACTTGAAAAATATTTGAGTAGCAAGATGAGACGCACTTCTCTCCCCGCCGCGCTCCCCGCACAACGGACGCCCAGCCACCATGTAAGCAATCACTGATTTACTTTCTCTTTTCTTAAATTATAGGGGCCACTCTTGTACTACGTTCTTAATATACAATAATCTAATACAACTTCTAAAACCTATACAGTTTTTTATAGGAGGCTCATAATACCCCCACAGTGTCTATATAAGACTGGCCCCTATCTGCTTTCCTTTTTTACTTTCTCTTTTTTATTCCAGTTTTGTAATATAATTCTAGACAAAATTTTCATGTTGAAAATGTTTGCATCATTATATGATAATATGATGCTTTTCGC
This sequence comes from Orchesellides sinensis, assembly GCA_027744375.1. NCBI lineage: Eukaryota > Metazoa > Arthropoda > Collembola > Entomobryomorpha > Orchesellidae > Orchesellides > Orchesellides sinensis. Next base: position 8,532 of record JAHZNG010003026.1, read on the forward strand.
CAGTATCACCATTTCTTTCTATGTCAGCAATATTTTTTTTACTCTTGCTTTTGATAAATGACAACCTGAGCTATTCTGACAGGTTCTCATTTTTGCGTTTATGTTGTTTTTTACGTAGGTACATAATACTACTTTCTCTTTCTTTCTGTGCAACGAAAATTACACACTTTCTCTTTTAGACAGAGAAAGAGCCAGTCTCTCTCAACATGTAATTTTCTTTTGCATGGGGGATCAAAGACATACACATTTGTACATTTTATTTTTGAAAAAGAGAGAAAATAAAAATGAGCATCATACTAAGAGCAGCCCAGCGGTATGGTTTGCGGTTGTTAAAGTAAAAGATGTAGAAAAAAAACTTTTCAAAGGCCAGATGCTACTCCTGCTGCCTTGTTAAATATACATATTATAATAAGATGTGATGCGGGAACTGTAAATAATGTCTTCATCTAATCTCCTCTATCCGCATATACCAAGTATATGTACACTTATGTATGCAATACAGCCTTGGGGGGATGATAATGATGGGGGTCGTTTATTCCTCAGAGAGTCAAAAACATGACATCCAACCTCAAAGCTGCTTCATCAGACAGAATACATCTTTATGGAAGTTATGCGGGAGTGATACTCTCAGAGTAAATATATTTTAGGGAATTTTATCTGCTACGGGGATAAAATAAATAAAGGAAAAAAAATCTGTACAAAATATCATTTCGCAAGAATCGGATATTAACAACTAGTAAAAAAAAGTTCGATAATACCTCAATGGTGGTTGGGTTGGTGAATCGTAGGTCGTAGACCTTTTTGTTACACACGTACGTAATTTGTATCACTGATTTGTTTGCAAGATTATCCTCAAGAGAATTCTCCTGATAAAATGATTCTTTACTTCTCAACTTTTTCTATATACCCATCTTATCCTCTTCTTCTTATTCATGTTACACCATACAAAAAATGTATGCCTTGAGGGAACAAACAAATAAAAAACCACCTTTTGCATATTATGCACCCTATATAATTATGAAATGGAGGACAAACTTGTTCTGATTCTTTCAGAGTGTAGGTGGAAAAGGCGAAGAAGGCAAACTTAAAAAACTGAATTTATTTGATTTTATCCACCTAAAACTATTTTTTTTTACTATTTATCAGTTCATCCCAAGAATAACTGGAAGATATACTTTGATGGTAGGCTATAGGGAACGTAACATGCTAAACTTGTTTTCATTCAGACTTCTGATTTTGTCAGGAGTTTAACTTGTTGAAAAAGGATGAATACACTACAAGCTTTTTAAATGAAGAAAGGCGTTGTGAGAGACGCAGCATTTGCCATTTCAAGACAAAAGAGAAAATCTTGTGGTATTTCTTCCCCTCTTCATCTCCTCTCCTCTCGTTTTAATCAATTTTCTCTGATTACAATATTATTATTATGCCACAGTGTATATATGTGACCTTACTTATTATCTCTGTGTAAATGCATATTATGTATATACTTACTAACTTTGCAAAACTAATCCGTGCTTAAATCATGCGAGAGAAAGGTATTTAGTGGAAAGTCCATGTATTTAAATTATATCCCTTGTATAGCTTCTTCCCTCCCTCCTTCTGAGAAAGTTTTGTTTGGTACGAAGAATGAAAATGAAATTAATGCTGGCAAAAGCCGTATGCATAATGCCCTACGAAGATAATTACATTATATATTATATAGCATTATGTACTCTGCTCTCTCTTAGAAAACGACTTGTACATGGTTGTTTAATACAGAGAGAGAAAGATGGGAAGAAGATGAGTCAGTCAATATGCCAGACACAAGACAAGTTGCATTACACATCTTGCTACTTTTACATAATTCCTCGCTCTCTCTCTCTCTCCCTCAGCCAATCTTGTCCTGCTTGTTCAAGTCAAAGTCGAGAGAGACTTTCTTTCTTGTCTCAATTTTCGTAAGACATTCACAAATATGACGTTCAAGCCAAAGCCAAGTTTTATCATGACGTTGTTCTCTAATGTGCATTCTTATACATATGTAAATACTTGAGTGTCTTCAAAATGTTTCCTATAAGACTCGGCATGTCGGAAACCGTCATCTTGCAAGAGGAAAGTAGTATGCCTATCTCTAATTTTGTGGGAAAGTGAGGTAAATGAGAATATGTGATTTTGCATGCTCACTTGTAACGAACGAGAAAATTCAAACCTAGTCTAAGATTTTAGATTCAATGCTGAAATGAGAATTGGGTTAAAAATTTTTAATTTCTGATGCTCAAAATCACCAACTGTTGTTTAGTTAAGAAGGTGAGCAAGTTTGCAGATATGAAAGGGCATTATGTTTGGCACAGTGCAAATTATCACTCACACACTTATTGACTGTCAGCCGACAAAGCCGCAACCTGTCACTTGCATACATAAACGTAGGATGTGTTAAGGTTCTCTTAAAAGAAGAAAAAATATATTGTTGGATCTTTCTTGTGCAAAAAAGGGCTACAGAAGTTTAGGTTGGGTTTTGTGGTGGTGAGAATGAAGTAGATGTTGGTTTGGTAGAGTTCTACATAAAAGGCTTTGTTTTTCTTAGAGCATTTCCGTTCTGTCCGTTGCAGTTGTGGGATTTTGGAGGAATGGTAAAAGTTTGGAAGAGTAAATCAAGCAAAGATTGCAATATAGTTGCTTGTATATTTAGTGTGTATAATGAATATCATCCTGACGGGTAGGAATAATGACAAGCTCAAATGAGAATCCCACAAAGTCAAGCCAGTTCTTGACACTTTTTGAAGAGATGAGAAAAGGTTGGGCGAAATGTATTTGGCGGGAGTTGCTTTCATCAGGATCAGCTTTGTTAGATTATTGGAGTACAAGGTGGCAGGCTTATCGATTGGATATTGCTCAGGATGTTGATAAATAGGTATGCATATTAAAAGTGATAATATTGCAGAAAATGTGTGGTGTATGAATGAGAAAGGTGTACCTAAATAAATATATTACGTTTAATATATGTATTTTACGTATGCAGATGAAATAGACAAATAAAAGTTGATTGCGAAAGATTTGTTGTGAAATTGGATTATTATTACGGTCTCCTCTGTAATTATTTGGATGATCCAGAATGACATTTTGGTAAATTAATACAGTTACCGTAAGCTAGCAGATGCGAAAAAACCATTTATTTGGATGAAGTTGGGATTTGGGATATTTTATTGTTGGATGTAATGTACGCATAGAATTAATGGCATGATATAAGCTTAATTTTGTTGCTGTATAACCCAAAATCATTGGCTTAAGGTGAAGTAATTATGCATAGGTAATAATAACAAAAGGACTAGTGGATTACTATGGGATTTCATTTCAACTTATTTTATTAGTTCAGGTGAACAGGATTCCAGGTACAACGGAATGTAGGTATGTAAAAACATACAACATTGAATAGAACGATGGAAGTAAATGATATCCTATGTATATAACTATATTTTTATTGGATGCCAATATTGAATACTTTAATAATTCTACTCCATGAACCCTAACCAACCTGTTTCAAATTGTCAAATTTTAAATGTATATACAAATAATATAATTTTTGCTACTGAGTTTTAAGGCTAAACGCTACCTAGTTGATTTACGCAAGGCGTGTATACCAACGTTAACATACATAGGCAATAAATATCCAAACTAACTTACAAACTTACATATTTAAAATAAATATTTAAAAACCATTATAACAGTAGAAAGCATTAATTAAAATGTATTTATAAAAAATTCAATAAAAAGGGAAAAAAAGAAGTTTTAAGTCATATCTATTTACCATCGATATATAATAAAACACGTTATTACCTTTTGACCCCGTAGCGGTCAAAGGTTGAGATTTAGGCTGCCGTGTGTTGATTAGTAGATGTATTTAGTGTTGGTTAAGCCCAACACACAAACAAGATTGGTTGGCAATTTTGATATGATGGTATAACTTTAATGGTGTTTTGTCAAGCATGCTTAAACGAACTTGTTACTTGTTGGCAGAACAGCGAGACAAGGGATATTAATCATGAATAATTAAAGTAGACAGGTAAGTCAGAAAACCTGGGAAAAATGCTTTATTGATTGGTTTTGCTTATGGATGGGCAATATATAGTAATATGGCATATGGCTCTTATCATTTTGGAGTCTTTGTTTTTGCATTACAGTCTTTTTGCTGTTTTTATAGGGTACTTGCTTAAGTACTTGATTTCAAAAAGGGCACCAGGAATCAAAACTGTAGTTGACCTCTTTGCTCACAACACAAAATGCCATTTGTGTAGCCATTTATAACAAGGCATTTCAAAATTAAATAGTATTTTTCATCCTGACAAGACAAATAATAAATGCAAGCGTAAAACATAAAATGCGATTTGCCCTTGACAAAAAAACGAATAAATTTTCTTTTGTGTCCATGTCAATATGGCTTATTGCCATATTCTCTATCAAACCATTTTTTTATATTCACCGCATCTCGAAACCGACATAATAAAAAATGGGAATGAAAAAAAAGGCTAAAGATGAAATTCATTTTCAGTACACAAGATTGGCATCAATAAATGCACTCTATTTCCCCCATACAGCATTGAATTCAAGCATGCATTTTACATGACAAAAAAATCTTCCATAAGTTCACTTTACACATAACATTTTTTCTGTTGTTTTACTCAATAACGTTTTTCCACCCAATATAACAGTTTTACTTTGCAACCTAGTCATAAAAAAATTGCAAAAAAATGTCTACCCAAAAAATTGCCATTTCCAAGTGTGCCACCGCTGCACTTTCATAAAAAACGTAAAGTTGCCCTTTTTTCGCTCAAATGACATGTCAAGTGGAATGATGCGAGTTTCATTTGGAATGAGAAATGAGATACGGAGTGACAGGAAACAAACACATATGACTACCATGGTACAGCCTTTCCCCGTATATTTTAACCCTTTTTCCTTCCATGTCACACACTTTCCCCCGGTATATATGAATGCATATTGCATATAATATTAGTAGAATGAATGAATAATGCTGGAAGAGTCGTGGCGGCGTGTGGAGCTGTGTGTGCAGACACATTTTTGTGTAGTTTTTTATTGAAATATTGTTATACCTAAAAAAATTGGCGTATGCATTCCAACATTTCTCAAATGATGATTATAATACACAGCATGCCTGTTTTTAAACAGAGAATATATATGAAACGCTCGAAACAGGAGGAAATGGACTTGGAAAAAAGAGAAAAATGATTTTTGTGTCTTTATGGCATGCTGGTATATAAAAGACTCACGGTCTTTATTTCTATAGTAAAAAAATACTTTGTTCTTTTCGTCCTCCTTCTCACACTCTCTCACATATAATTTCCATTATGTAAAACCATGATAATAATCTTTTTGTTGGTATGCAATATGCAAGCATGCATAAAAAATGTATGTATATTCACTGAGATGAAGAAAGAAAAAAAGTTAATGTTCCAGCTGCTTTTTTTGCTGGGGTTTTCTGGAATGTCACAAAAGTTCAAGGACACTATAAATCACTCCTCTTCGTCTCCTCCTCGCTTCTTCGTCTTTTGTTCTTTGTTGCATTTTTATGAAGTGTGTGGGTATTAGGTACGTACACAATGTATACTTGTGTTGCAAACTTTTTTATGGATGTTATGATTATTATGTGTACTTATATATATTAACTGGAGGAGGAGGAGGATGTGTTACAATTTATTTTGGCCAATAGACATAAATACATGAACGCACCCCATTCATGAATGAGATTACAATTACCTAAACAAGTGATGGTGAAATATACATAGAGAGGGTTGTTGAATTGGATTAATGTATTGTAATCATATTCAACATATTAGTATTTATTTTATTGTCTCATTATCATTATGAGTGATGCGATTGAAAGAATGGGAGGTGAATTGCTATAAAAATGTTTTGTTTTGTGATGTGATCATGACAGAATGACTTGATATAACAGTTGGTATATATTTAAGTAGTGTTATGTATATATAAATGAGTGTGAAAATAAAAGAAATAAAACAAAGAAAAATATTACAGTTAAAAAACAGTGATCATTGGCCTCTACGGCCTGGCCATGACCTCACATGGCCTCTATTTTGAAACACATGCCTAAACAAGTTACATAAATGAATTTGGAAATTAGATAGTTGATCTATTTTCCTGTGTGAGTTAAATTACTTTGCGAAAACAATATTATGCTGATTTTTGTTGCAAAAGCAATGTTAATAGTTTTACCCATGCTATTTGTGTACAGTGTTTTGCAAAAATTACAAGGATTTTCCCTCATTTCAGTCTACATCGATTTTGCACTGTTTGTCCTTCTCCCTTTTTAATACACCACATGCATTTATCTAGAACGATTTGGGATTGAAGGAAATTGCTTTGAAAATGGAGAAAATTGGCATAAGCATGCTATATTACTTGAATCCAACCCTTGCCCACAATTTTCGGTGGCATTTATCTCCAAGAATTTCCCCTTTACCAAAATATTATAGTGGAGTCTCTTGTCAACAAAAATTTTAGCTTAACTTATTACACATCCGTATTGTTCCTCCTGCTCCAATTCAAACTCTAATTGAAAATTGCTGAACAACAAAAAGAAACTGCACACAGACCTACACACACCTCTTTCCCTCCAAACATTGCTTTCCCCCTGCATTATTATCGCATGCCATGAGAAAATGCGTTTTTGAATTCCTTTCCCGTCTTCACATTTATTATTATTACTCAATCGTTTACTTTCTTTTGTCTTTTTTTTTGTCCACTACTACTCCACCTCTCTTTTCTTTATGCCCTTGCGGCTTTTTAGTGGTATTGCCATTACATACTTCAACTTAACTGGTTTTGGACTATTAGCACAAAAAAGGGTTATAAATGAGAGAAATACATTGATAATAATAATACATAATCCATTTCATATGCCTTCATTGACATACACACCCATATCGACCACCTTTCTCATGTCCCTTTCATAATATGCTTGTGTGTAAATATGTACAATATCGATATTTTGAGTGGGTATGTATATCAAGGCACGGGAATTATTATGAATTCAATAACAGTAATATTATCTAGCTACCAAATAACCATCACTTTTATATTTATTATTCTTGTTTGAGAGAAGTAGACCACTTATGAAGCTCCACTGGCTGGGCGACGACATAAATGAAATGAACGGTATTCCTTTTTACTTTCTCGGTCGATTACATATTTGGAATTTGGAGGTTGTTGTTAGCGTGCCTACATAACATAATATAGGAAACGAAATTTGTCTCTTTGTGATGGTGGTGATATGCCCAATGCAATTTTCCTACTGCAGTAGAAGAGTCAGTCGTCTTTTCACATGTAAAATGAGGTTGTAGACAAAGGACGCTTTAACTTCCATTTAACTGTGCTTATATTCAAAATTCAAATGGCACGTTGAGAAATGAAATGGTGTATGATAATGACACAAGAATTTTTTAAAGTTTAAACAGAAAAGAGAGGAGTGTATAGCCATGAAATGTGCACACGTGTGTGTTTTTTTGCAATATGTAATATTCAATATGAAATTTAAATGGGGTGGGTTGTAGATTTGGCAAATTAAATTTTGATTTTGGTGATTACACCACTTTTCATGTTATACCCTTTGGATTGGACGAGTATGGATATTTATTCTATATGTTTAGTTTACTTCAAAATCAGATAAATTGATTCACTCCGTTTTAGTTTAGCTACCGTAGAATATAATTTATGCTGTATACAATTTGCTCCCTTAGTTTGGGCATGTGTGAAATTCTTTATGGAATTAATTATGCATCTTGGCCAATTCATGAATAATTTCGATTGGGATTCTTTTGTTAATGAAATTCGTTTTTATAAAAGATGAATGAATTATACCAGTCCCTTACATACTATTGTACATTGAGACAAATGTAGAAGGAAATTTGATAAGTAATACAGTTTTGTCCAAAACATCAAGATAAACGTAGATCTACTATAAAATACTGCCTTTATTTTTTAATTAAACATTACATTTAAGAGTTTCCTTTTAATATGCCTTATGCCAGTAGTATCCACATTACCAAATCATATCCGTAAACAGAAACATTCATCCTGTATCTAAAGCTGGGAGAAACGATGAGAGACAAAGATTGATAAATGGCGGTGTGAAATGAAATTTTAAAGATGCATTTGTACATACTGGGTATCCATCGGAGATAGCTACCTGGCATAGAGAAATTCTCTATGACTTCATTCATGATTTCATTCATAAAAAAGTTGGCTTCCATTTAAATACATGTAATTGGGGTGAACTTGGGAAAATTGACTACGTGGTTGGACGGACTATACTCCATACCACAACAGTTTTCATGATATAATCATCATAACGTGATGTTAAGGGTACCAAGGCCAACGGATGAAACACGACGTTTTAATGCTTTCTTTTTACGCTCCTAGCTGCCCCATATTACTCGTAATAATTTTGATGCCTTATATTTCTTGTTTATTCTGGAATATTCTGGTATGGCGTTTTGTTATATATAAAACACTTTTAAAATCCTAATACATACAATAAGCTTTGATTAAAACGCCAAGTTGCTGAATGTTTAACGATGATGATATAACTCTCATGCATAATTAAACCGCTTTCTCTTATATACATTATCTAAGGTGAGAAAATGTTGTAATACTTTTAAAGTGTTGGATGGATGATGATGATGAGTGATATTGTGTGATAAAACACCTTTTGTTTTAAAACGGGCAACAATTAATACAGCTTGAGTATTCCTTTGCTTTGGTAAAATGAAATGCTTTATGTATTTTGGATTCTCTCTGATAAGCTTTTGTGATTACTTCCGTAAGCTTTCACCTTCCCATGCATGATTACTACATTTTAATACCAAAAGCTATATAGGTCTTCTTTATTACTCTGAGCTAAAGGCCAAAAATAATCTAAAACGTGGTGACGTCAAACAACACAACGTGCAGCCGTGCAAGGACTATACTGACGCCATTTACAAAAGGATTAACTAAATAGCGCTTTTAAATACAGTGATTAAAATTTTGGTCACTATATAATATTCATAAGCTATAAGCTGGATGATATTATCTTTTTGACAAATACACATTTTTTATTGGAGTGTGGGATGAGCAATTGCTTGTTGCACAAAAAAGAGCATACAGCTTTTTTGGCAGCCCTACAGAGAAAAATAGCTCAACAAAAATTATATCACTCGGCATTTTGTCAAATTGGGAATAAATTTTTTAAGATGGACCAATTTACAATAAGTTGGATTTACTTATCACGTAGTTAGTTTACGGTTGCAACTAAATATGTTTTTTTGATGGTTTGCCATGATTATAATTTTTATGTATGATTCTGTTGTGTGTATATCATAGCGCAAGTTATAGTCATTTCTTAGAATGTGCCAAGATTGGTCATGGCATTTTTGCCACGCAACAGCTTTTATTTTGCACACAGCCCAGCTTTCATTTCACTCTTTTTCAGCTTTACTGCCAATTTGCACATTTTCTCGGTGTGTGGCCAAAACCAAGTAAAAATGGGATGGTGACACGAAGAAAGCAGTAAAGTAAAATAGAAACTAGCATAAAATATAATGGAAAATTGGGTAATGAAATAATTAAATTTAAGCTAGGTTTAGAAATGTATGCAAAAACTGTCGTAAAAGATAATGAGGAAATTTTTCAGGATATGGAATAATGACAAAATGTAAAATAAAATGCACATGTTTATAATTTAAAATATGAAGTGATGCACTCATCCATAATAACTTTTAGTGAATTGCGGATAATTTTCTTTACATTTTTTCTAGTTAACCTGATGATGATACATCGTATGTGTATGGTGTACATTTCAAAAGGATATGAGATGACACTTGATGTCTTGTTACTCTTATTTGAATTCTTCAAGGCATGCATCCTCCAACTTTGGTTGAAGAACACACATGAAAAGGAACAAATCTAAAAATATATTTTTGGAAGGTATAAACTTAGTAAAATAAAATCACATATGTATCACATCACATATATATGTAACCTTTGACACACTCAAGTTGTGTTTTTTTTTTCAAAACAAAATATGACATGTTCTGTGTTGATGCTGGTCGGTGCTTCTCCAAGAACTTAAAAGGAGAGAGATATGAGAAGAGTTGAAAGGTTTGCAGGGGCTCTCTCATCCCGGAAAACGAGTAAACAAAAACTTTTTTGGTGACTCCTTTCATGTTTTTATATACAAAGGTAAAGGGCTCATGTTGTGATGGACAGACAGGGCAACTGAATGAATTACAAATATACAGAGTGCACCATAGTATACCCTTTTCATGTGGCAATTACTGGAATTATAAGGCTAACCTTATCAAAAGCAGGGTGGGATTAGCGTGTTGCCCATATACCCTGTAATAATTTTAGGAAAAGAGCTTTTTGATTGGAATAGGTATATTTTTATGGTGGAGAGTTTAATCGCCTTTTGTGTACATTACTTCACTGGAATGTTTGACTCTCGGGTTTCAAAATAATAATGTATGCTTTGATACCACATTTTAAGGATTAAATGTTTGGCAAAGGCCCTTTACTGGAATTAAAAATAGTAAAGGATGATGGGAAATGCATGTAAAAGGGGTAGGTAGGTACATAGTCATAAGTAGTGATGAGATATCAAAATATTATGTTCATCAAAAAGAAAGGTTTTGTGGATTTTAAATGTAAAATCTCCAGAAGCACACAACTCTCTCTTGGAAGCCATTATTTGTAATGAGAAGATATGGCTTGTGGAAAAAGAAACGCTGAAACGTTTATACTTACATGATGTACCCCAACAAAAATGGATCCTTTCATCTTTTTCAGTAAAAAATAAAGTTTTTTTTTCGATCAAACTGTTTCTCTTTTGCAAACTGGGTATCTTGTTGACTTTTGTTTTGTTGACCGGATATCATAGACATAACATCATAAAATGTCAAGTTGTTCTCAAGTACACCCTTAAAATATACTTGCATTCTGCATCTTCTTTTCCATATCCGCTATACTATTCTCATGTTTGTACTTGTTTTCAATATGAATACGTATTGACAACTAATTTGTCTTTTTTGCCCTTTCATTCAATGTAAACCCCTTATCAAGACTACCCTGACCATCTAACTTGTGGTTTACACAAAGAGTGTATCTGACATACGGCTAAAATAAGTGATTATAACTTTTTGCATGTCCTTCGGATGAGGTACTTCTCATAAAATCTTGCACGGTTCACTTTCTCTTTTTTTACCCCTGACCGACTTTTCTAATTTTGCAATCACTCCTACTTTTCTCTCCCTTTAACAAAATCTTTTTAAGGGAGCAAGCCCAGAGAGAAAATTCAATCAGAGTCTTACAGTTTTTCTTCGTGATACCACTTTAATCCAATTCTTAATAGCTAAACCTACCTACTTATTACACACACACACTTCTTTGCACAGATTTCTTCTAAATTTTCTACTTTCCCTACTCTTTTCTGTAGCTTCCACTAATAACATGCAATTTGTACGGTAAAACATACAAAGACTTTCTTATGGTAAGCGAGAAGAAAAGGGTTTGGACTATATATGGCTGTTATATTACCTACTCTTTTAGAAAATTCATAATAAGCTTTCCCTTCCAACTCCTCAGAGAGCTTTTCTTCCTTACTTGCATCCCACTTCCTCCTTTTCTTTCCCAGCTTGGGAATTTTTCGCTAGCATAAAATGAAATGCATACTACCAGTCCCACAGAGTCAGATGGAAAATACGCAGTTTTACAAATTTGTGGGAAAGTGAAGTAAAACCTTGTGTGCCATACCCACTTCTTCTTCTCGTAGCACTCACTTATGTGTCAAGTCCGAAAAATAAAAGTCGTTATCTTCTTGTCATTTACTTTCTCCCTGGCATACATGCCTTCCAAGTTTACTCCTTTGCTAAATCGACAAGCCAAGCAAGGAGGTAATGCAAAGCCACCAGGGAAAGTCTTTTTCCTTCAATTCACTCACTCTTTCGTTATTGTTGTTTGCTACCTTATAATATAATATGTACATATATGCCTGCAAATGCTCATAAGTAATATTACGATGAAGAAGCACGCAACTGGGACTTACACACGTATGAGAAATATGGCGTAATTTAAGGTATCACTCATATGTTCTCACCAACAGAAAAATATAATGTCCACTGGGAATTCAGACTTGGTGGTGGTGGCTCCTTCTGGAAAATGGTCATTAGATTCTTGCATATTCCATGTTATTACATGTATATCCATGTTGTGTGCCTAACTTGCTTTCTCTCATATCTCCATCCCATTCCGTCAAGACTGACTGTTGTACAGAGAAAAACAGAAGGGTAGCAAGTTAAGTGTGTGTATGGAGGGAAGAGAGAGGATTAGGTGGAGTAAACTAGATAAGAGAAGAAACACGATGGCAAAACTGCTTATTTTATTCAGCTCAAGAGAAAGTGAGAGATTACCAATTTTAGTAGCAATGACAAGACAAGGCGTAAGCATACGTTTTCTCTTTGGTAGAAGCTAGCAACAAGAAAGTCAGTCCGAGTCTGAATATATCTTCTGGAAAGAAGAATAAGGGAAAAAACAGCAAGAGAGATTTCAAAGTCTATAAATGTCGTGTTGCATAAAAAGAGTAGAGATGTTCCAGTATCAAATTGAATGATCAAAAAATAATGTACACATCTCTACACATGCATACATTCATAACTGTAGAGTACCTTAAAATCTCCATAGTATTTGTGCTAACCAACCAATCAGGTTTTCCATCCTGGAAATGGAAAAAAAGTTTACGATGGGAGGTAGTGGATATTTATGGGGACAGTATTAGTAGGGATTGGCTTCACGAGGTAAATAATATGTAGGTAACATGCAAAACGAAAAAGTTACATTTTCCCCATCTTGCTTTGTATCCCAACGGATTTAAAACAAGTCTAGTCTCAAGAGAAAAGAAAAGATCAATTTCTTCTTGGAAGGCATACTATTCAGCTCTTTTTTACACTTTAATGAAGAATGGCCTCGGCTCATCAGTCATAACATATGTAAACCTATGTACAATATTGTAACGTTTTGGCAGTGGAGGTCAGTAGATCGAGTCTTATAGAAAAAACGGAATATATCTGGAAGAGCAAAAGTATAATCCTTTTCCTCTCGTTACACACACTCCATGAACCGCACCTTGTTTCCCGAGTGCATCGTCCGAAGAAAAGAGAAAGATAATGTAAAAACTCACTCATCATTTCTGGACGGATGAGTTTTGGCAAAAAACAAGAGGAAAAAGGGATGTGTGTTCATGATCGAGTTGAAATTAAGGAAGAGCACAGACAAAGCCCATATATATTTTTAGACAAGATAAGACTACTACTATATGTGTGAAACAAAGGTAAACAACAGTAAGCAACATTGCTCTTTATAAACTATTAAAAAACAAGAAAAACCCTTATAGCGTCTTACAAACTATAGAAAAAAGGTTGGATCATCATCATCAGTATCATTCTCGTTGTGTCGTGTTTGTAGACGAAAATGTATATATCATTCATGGCCGTCTTCTTACATTCTCTCAATCCCTTCCTTTTTCATTATACTTTCTCCCTTGCTATGTTAGCTTTTTTTTCTCGTGGCAATAAAAGAATAGCAGTGTGGAAGAGAGAAAGGGGATCAGTCACTCACTTGTTTTTCTTCTACATTCACAGAGAGAAAAAGCTGCATTTTTTGTGTAGAGAGATAGTGAAAGGATGTAATAATGGGAAATAAAAGAGTCTGATTCTTCTTCCTTACAAACAAAACCTCTGTTCCCTTTTGCTTTCTCTCTTATACGTTTTTGGCCTTCTTTTCAGCTCAAGATTTTTTTTGAAACGTATCCTCTTGGGTGGGTATCATCATCATCGTCATCATTTAACCGTACACATTGCTCCGCTCAAAAGACTAAAAAGTGCAAACAGAAGCTGAAAATGGACATATCAACATTATATATTGTCTTTCTCTTTTGTACATATGTATATAGCATATACATTGCCTTGCTATATAGGATGACGATGATGACGGCTGCCGAAATTTGAGTTGATGTTTCTTAAATGATGTATATAAAGAAAGCAGCTCTTTCTCTGTAGATTTGAGTAACATTTTTTTAGTTGCCCTGTATGTATACACATATTTTACTAGAGGTAAGCAAGAAAAGAAAGAGTCCTTTTTACTGACGTATGTAGTTTATTAGACTGAGAGAGAGAGTTGTATGGATGGTGTATAGTGGGTAGTAGGATAGGAACAGTAATGGATGTCAATATTGTCCAGAAGAAGTGTCCATAAAGTTAAAATTTGATTTATTTACTACCTCACTCTCTCTCTTACCCTTTTCTCCCTCGGGAGAAAGGAATGGGAACACATGGAATTGGTCTTTTAATGAAAAATTTAGTCTGCTGGTCTTGTTTTAATTTAAAGGCCATTCCTAGTTGACATGAGGGGAGAGATGTGTACAGCCAAGATTTGATTTTTGACGGTTATGTAGCTCTCCCGTTGTAAACAAAAAACTGACCAAGATGCCATGTAATGTATTGAGCAATGGTAAAAGTTGGGTGCCTATTCATTCCATTATAAAAGCTAACCAAGAAAGTTTTAAACCTTTCTCCAGTTTTGTTTTGCTAATGCAATTGCCACCCCTGTGGTACTTTTTACGGGAAATGTGTGCGTGTGTGGACCAAATAACTGTTGTACTAAAACATATATGTTTATACATTAAGCTAGTTGTTAGTGATATTGTGACGCAAGTATACGTATAGTAAGCATTGTCATCGTGTCTCTTGTACTATTTCACACTGCCATTCTCTTTTTCTTCATCAATTAGCCGCACCGACCATTTTATAGCATCAATTAACTGGAGAGCGTCTAGAACGTGAGTACTCACTCACTTTTTCCAGGACTTCACTTATTTATTTTGCAACATACATCTTATCTCTTGTTGTTTTTATTGAGAGCTTATTTGCAGTAAAAAATGGAGTATGTTGAAGTGGCCCATTAACAGCTTTAATTCACCTTTATTAAGGAACAGGGAAGGATATCATTAGTTTGAAAAAGCCCCGTAAACTTTTTAAAGCTGTTTTAGAAGAGGAAAGGAAGATGTGTTGACGCATGTTCCCCAATACATAAATTTAAAATGAGACGTTCTCATCAAAAACCTGGTGATGAAGTACATGCTTTCCCGACATCTTTTATTGGTCTACTTTTTCATTTCCAGATAAAACTTGTCGTAAATGTCGTGTGATACATGTCATGTCACACCCGGGTTTAAGCACTCTTGTGTACATGAAATTCATATGGTTTTGTAAGGGCAATTGAGACACACTAAAATATTCATGTTCTCCCAAATAACTTTTTTAAATTATGAAACTTGTTGACGTAACTTTAAAAAACTACCTTCATTTTTCTTTTTCATCAAGCAAGACTTGCTGTATGTATGTAGCATTGACATTGAAAGTGAACTATATTTTACAAACAAATCCAGTAAAGAATGCATATATGCACTTGTACATTGCTATTTAACCGTTTTTGTCTTTGTCGGCTGTGTGGAGCAAGAGTAATCTGCCAACATGATGCCTCGTCTTCAAAATTGAAAATTGTTTTTACCGGTTGCCAAAACACCAAAAAAATTTCAAGCCCTGCCTGAAACTAAACGGTGGTAGTGGCACACATATCATATACATAGGTACACACTCAAACAGTCATCTCATTTACTCCTTTTTTATTACTCTGGGATCGCTTTACAGGCAAGTTTGGAGTTGCTCCAAACTCAATTCGAAACGCAGCTCTGCTCTCAAACAGTTGTACAGAATTTTTTATGATGTAACGTAACGTATCTTTATCTTTCATTTTGGCCCATCCAAAAAAAACCATCTTCTTCAGCGAGTGCTTTTTACTTCACTCATCAAAGAGGAAAATGAACAAGCAAGGAAAAGGTTTACACACACTTTTTTAATCTGAACCAGAAGAAAAAGGGATAAAGAGATATATTTTTTCGGGCAAATTAAAATTTGTTATAAGCTTAACTCTTCTTATGCTTTTTGTGTATTTCTACTATAGATATATGTATGCATGGAACAACTGTTTAAATTCATGCCATGTAAATAACCGAAAAAAGTGTAGCAGCGTCGTCAGTCAATGTGCTTAACAAATTGCCAATAACGTTTTTACATATTCCCTTTCTGCACCATCCATCCCCTCCCTCATTTTACACTGACGACAAGCCAGAGAGGATTTTTTTGGACTCAACCTATAAAGAGAAGACTAAGACATGTACTGCATCTTAACAACTTTGCTTCAATCAGCAAAGTAATTTGCAACCGCTTCTTGTAATTCTTTTTTTTTCTCACTAGAATCCCCGTCATCATCCACATTTTTCACCCGACAGAGAAAAATAATAATACTGTTAAAAAAGTGGTCCGCTTAAAAACTCAATTCGTTGCAGTTTTGCTTTTGTAAAAAAATATTCATAGCTCCTGCGGTGTGTCGGGTCTCTCAGCTTCTCTGTTGAAAATGGATACTAAAAAGTTAGGCAGGCTTCGTGGTGATGGGTTTGAGTAATTGACCCAAGGTGTTCTTTTTTGGCTGAATAACAGAAGTGGAGCATACTATTATTTAGGAAAGAAAGAATGAATGATGAAAAACAACAATTGGCCTACACATGTTTTTTTTTTCTTTTTGGGTATTGTATTCATGTCTACAAGATTTGAAAATCTAATAAATAAAAGGTGGAAAGCAAAGTCTGGACAAAAGAAGTTTGAACCGGTTTGGCTTTAGTTTTATTTTATTTTACAATGCATAGACTCTCTTGCAGCAATTATCTCCCAGGTTTTTTATAACTTATTACAATACATGATATAGAATTCTAGTGATAGTGATACGTACTGATAGTATTGTAAAATACTTTGTGTATCTAATGCAATTCTAAATTAGAACTAATCTATAACCTTATTATCTTTTAGTCATAAGCACCACTAAGAGCAAACCAATCATAAGAAGTTATCTAATACAGACTTAGGCTTGAAAAATGTCAAAATATGTAGTATTTGAAGTGCTTTTAGCCCAAAATATAAACTAAGAAACAGGGAGTCTACTAGATATACATACTTCATATGAAAAGTTAGGATTCAATCGGTTGTTTTAAGAAGTCAAACGTCAGTAATGGTGGTGATAGGGGTAGCATCAAGGAAAATTTGTGACTATGCATTGCACACCACTGTTTTAAAGCCACATACGTCACGTGGGCTTCATACGCCGTTATCGCAAATCCGACTCGAAACCGCAGCCAATAACAAAAAAAAGCCTCCCACTGACCCAACAGCTGATACAATTGGAGCACGTGGTCCGCCTATGATTAATAAAAAACATAATATTGTGTATCACATTTAAAGTAAGTTAATTGTGTACTACTTACATTTACATTAGTCGAAAACTAAAAATTGTAAAGCACTTACACGAATCACGTTGCTAAATAGTTGTTCGCACTTTTCATTCAAACCTGGAACCATCCTGAGAGGCTTTCCGAATATGAACGGGTCATAAACGAAGTTGTTAAATTTAACATCGAAATCCCACGGATACATTGTTATTATCTACATAAATACAAAGAGATGACCAAATTTCAATTATTTTTATAATTTTTTTTGCAACATACCCTCAAACATTATTAATCATCAAAAATTAATCAAATTTACACGATTACAACTACATCAAATAATTCAACTTACCTTCAGATATTACCTCAGCGTTTTAATCTCAATTAAACTAATTATCTACTCGAAACGATTATAAAACTCTCACGTGTACGGTCGTTGGTTCTGGTCTAGTCTGTAAAGAAGGCAGGCATGCTTTCCTATACAATTTCTTCCACGTCCTTCAGAATTTCAAACCATGCAAAATTTTCGCTGGCTGGTGTGAATTGTGAATCCGCATTTGGCATTCTCTATGGCATGCTATATGTGTAACAAAAAACGTTTGCACGCTTTTACCCTTTGCATTTGTGGTGTAGCATGAGAAGTCTCACTGTAAATGCATTTTTTTACTTGGAAAGAAAGGAATTTGTCAACTTCAACAACATTCCCGGTTCTACACTATTTTTTAACGGTTTTAGCGTCTTATGTGTGTTCCTGTAAAGTTTTTTAAGAAAACGGAAGAAGATTACATGCTAAGTGGTATATATATATATGTATATCTTGATCCACTTAAAACTTAACATTTGTAGAAAAAACTTGGGTAATGATAAGAACCGTATATATTTATACCATTTTTGGAGAAATATTAAACGGAAGTTTGTTAATTGAACACAAAATGAGAGAGAAAGTTGGCGTATGTATATATTGAGTGTATGAAAATGTATATAAAGCTCTTTGATTGTTAGGAGCATAAGTACCTATGTATTTTTTCCTAATTATTTTGTGTCGTAAGAAATTTAGAAGATTTTCTATTTTTGATCTTTATTTGTTGGAGAAAGTTGGTGTGTGTGCATATACGTACAATAGTTATTTTTCTAATCTTCTTCCCGTTCCTGCGAAATATAAAACTTGAGAAGATGTATCCAACTTATTTTTTGTACTCTGATTAAGTATTTTGGTAGGGTGTATATTAGAAGAAGATTACACAAAACAAGGGAAATTTTCTTTTGGGGAAGAAGATTGGGAGAAAGTGAGTTTTTGTGTGAGAATTAGAGCAAGAACAATACAAGGAGAAGAAAGACAGTTACGAATTTCTCTTTCAATTTTGAAACTAGTCTGTATATTCTCCACATGTCGTACGTTCTCTCAAGCGTGACAATACAAAAAGCTTTTTACATGGGATGGGATGATAATACTGTGTATAGTCAGTGGCAGCTCAAGGATTTTAAATCAGGGAATGAGTGTGAGCGTCAGTTGCGTTCCTTTACACATAGAAAAACATATTTAGTTAGGCTGCTGTTTCTAATATCTTGCAACTTCTCTCTCTCTCTCTCTCTATCCATGTTGTGAAAAATAACACACCTAAAAAGGATTATAATTGGCAACTCTTTAAAATTCCATGGTATGTATGCACCCACACATGCATAAGCACACGGAGAAAGTAACCAAATGAAAGTGGGTGAAAGTAGAACGAAAAGGGAGGCAATTGAAGCAAGAGAATTGGTACATAGGTACATGGAAGATTAACAAGGATGAAAATGAGCAGCATGTGTGTGTGTCTGCCTGGGAGCTCATATTCATAATAGTGTGCATGTAGTATGAATTGCATTTCAAGAGATTTTACATTTTAATGACAGGTTCATTAGTTCATTAGCTCACTTCTTCTCTCTCTCTCTACAACAGATAGTCCTATTCTCTCCAAACCCTTCTCTGATCTGTGAAGCTAGGCTCAAAAGTCAGAGAGAAGGCTCTTTACCAAATGACAAAATCCTCTCTACAACTTTTCTCTGACTTTCCCTTTTTTGTGCTTTCCCTCATCCATCCTCGTCTCCCTTCTTCCATGCAACCACTCCATAACACACACACACACATGTATATATATAAATATGGTATGTGGACATAATTGTGCAGATTAGTAGACTAGAAATTCCCTTTAAATCTTATACACAGTTGCTGTGTGCATTTGTAGGTATAATTTATATGAAATAGAAAATCTTGTTATTTCAAATTAGTTTCACTCTGTCTGTGTACTAGTCTGTGTGTATTATGCATGCATTTAAAGTGTCTTCCTCTAAGTTTCTCTGCGATGGTGATGATGATGACTATTGGTAGAAACGTTCGTATTTTTAATTTTGGATTGGTAGTGGTGGAAAGGAGAGAAAGGTTATTTGATGTAAAAGAATGACTTTCCCTTCTCTATTTTTCTCGTTATTCCGGTGGAGGAAGGAAGGAAAGGATATATACGAGAAAAGTGTATAGGGAGCCTCTGGCTTAGCTCCAGCAAAAGAGGAAGGAGAACGATTTCAGTGTATTGTCAGCAATTTCCATCCTCTCTGATCTTTTTTTTACTCTCCTTTCCACTCTGATTTGGCAGTTGATGCTGAATAGCAGTGGTTGGTGAAAGTAGTAGTGAAAAGTGATTGTCTGTGAACAAGGATTCACCACCGTCACTACAAACTATTATTCTCCTCTCTCTCTCTCTCTCCAGATTAGAAGCGGACTACATAATATTTATGTCTGTAAGAGAAGATAATGTATATAATACAATCTTGTATTAAATGCTTTTACTTCGTATGGGATTCTTTTTTTGGTATTTAGGCAGACTGTGCAGATCGCTTTTCCACTTGATCAAAATACTCCATTTTTTGGTGAAAGAGACAGTTTAAAGTGGACGAGTGGTGAAAATTAATGCGTATCGAATTTTTCTGTTAATGATTTGGCGAAAGTCGTATGCTATTTTCTCCTTGTAAACAAATCCGCTTTCCCTTTACATTGACTCTTACAATTCATGTGCTGTTTTCCTCATCCGGCAAAAATTGAGCGTAGTTTGTAATCCAGCTTTGAATAGCTTGTTTTTAAGTCAAGTATAAAGTTGATTGTACAAAATTCGTTGGAATTGATGTATGGGTTATTGTGCATCGGATACATTTTATTACTTCCGAGTTATTCAAAATGTAGTAATTAGTTGGAGAGTCGATGTAATAGAGACAACGTGGAATTTTGTGCATGATCTCATGACGAATCTTTTATTACCTTTTCATTTCATAACGGTTCATACATATATTCAGTTCCGTGCTCCGGCTACATTTCATATTCAATTTAAATAAAGTATTCTTGGAATTTCATTTGACATACGGAGACGCAACCGCGACACACGTCTGTGGCAAATGACATAATCAAAAATACATGAATAATATACCAATACACATAATACACGCATGCAAGCCAGGCCAGACACACTCCATAAAATTAATACCAGAGGTCTACTTTGTTTTTCGAGTGTGAACTTGACAAAAGTCAATAAAAATTATTTACAGCGTTTTTTAACTGACGTGTTTTTCCCATATTTTGTGTAACTTTTATCATCATCATCACCATACTTGTAAATTGGTTTGGAGTCTCTGACGTATTGTATTTGCATATAATTTTAGGTACATGTTGCTTTGCAAATAGCAGTCTTCCTCATTTATAAGGCATATTATGTGTTTCTCATCATCATATTCATTTCTGTATCTTTCTATTATAAGGAAATATATGTATAAACATTTTATTTATATATACATATAGGTATATATTCTTCCACACGCTTCGTTTAATATAAGGTTAATAGTTAAAATAGTTATTTAAACATGCTTCTCATTCACACAGTTTTAATATACACAAAAAATGACATTCAACCCTATCCCTAGTGTTTACCATGTAATCAAACGCGACGTGACTTGAGAGCAAGGTTTCCAGATCAAATTTTTTCAGCTATTTGAAATTGAAACCATGGAAGGTTTTTTTTGTAGGAAGGATGGAAATGGATTGATTTTTTTAGACAGCTCCCATCTTGCAGTCAGTCTTTTTATATGAGGAATACTAAACATTTTTACTCGTCTCTCTGATGGCGTTTGAATTGTGTGCATGTGTGTGGCTTGGCTTAACTATAGAACTGAAGAGCATTCACTTTTTCTTAAATTATATTGTTTTGGCTTGGAGCCAGACCTGAGAGAAGGATTATGCGAAAGAACATTTATTTACGGGAATTACATAAGGAATTTTCATACATAACGTGTAATACACACACACACATCACAAGATATTTTATGCAGTTTTACCACGCACAAATTCTTTGTACATTTTTTCAGTGCCACGCAGCCGGAATGAAGTTTTGTCGGAGTTGAATGAAAAATAGAAGGAGGAACTTTTTATTTTGTAAAATATAAAATGTCAAATGTACACAAGTTATTTTGCTCTAGCATGTATTTATTTACGTAAGTTTCTCTAGTAAATGCTATTACCATACATTAAAATTAATTTGGTAATTTGACATGACGCCCTTACTAAATATTCTTATCTTACAAAGTCTTAGCTGTACCAAATAAAACAACACATAATATATTGATCATTATTAAACTTGATGCACACTCCTCATCCTCACCAATACAGACATTACACATTGAAAGTTGGTCGCGTCACTGTTCGTCATTCAAATGTCTAGCAACATTCCAGAAACAAATGCATAATTCTATTAGTTTATGTATGGTGACCAGTAGGGCAAGAAAGTAAAGCCATACATATACAATATAATGGAATGCTTGGGAATAATAATTCATAATAATAAAGACAGCAGGCTACAAAGAGCCGTGATAATTTCTTCATTTTACCATGCATATATTCCAGGATAAAATTCTTAGGAGAAGCAAAAAGCAATATAGATAGGTGGAGTCGGAATGATTACGCGCGCGGTATATAATAATTTTCAATCGTCCATCCTCATCGCAATCAATTATTCCTCATATCAAATACACGATATGGAGAAAAGTTCGGAGAAAGCTGGCTAAATTGAAAAGAAAGCTTAACAATTGTGTAGGTTTATATGTCGTATGTCATATGGCTGCTGCCATCCTCCTCAAATCGACTTTCTCCCTGTGAAAGGCACCTCCAATATTTCAATACTCAGATATGCCCCCATTACAATGTATCTTCTGTTTCCACCCATGAATAAAACAATTATTTGTTGATTTCTCATGAAATATGCATGTTTGTACTCGCCAGCAAAATATCCTACAAATATTATGCATTTATGTATGACACAGACAGAAAAAAATAACATTGACTTTTTTATGTTAAATGACAGTCTTCACCTATAAACTGCTAGACTATCATATTACTTAACTACGGGTTAAAAAAAGTGTCAAGAAATTCTACAAATATTTGAATAGGTCACGTGCATGCATATGGATCTTTATTTCAACAGATTTGACATTCTTACCGAATATTATTTTAAAAAATACGGCGGTATTACTATTATGATCCATTGCAAACGGTAAATTGACCAAGAAGCGAATCGCACACATGCAAATTATTATATGCCTAAGACTAACTGTGGATATATTGTATAAACCACCATTTTTTTCTATATGCATTGCAAAAATGCAGACGTTTTGCTGTCTATGCCAATTTTATGCAGCTGTTACCCAGTTTTCTTGATAACTTGCGATTTATCATCATCACAGGCACAGTAATAGCCAAATATATTCTAGCGAGAATGCATAATAACGTAATAATAAAAAGTAGCATTATTTTTACCAACAAGACATTATTATTATGTAGGTATGTGTATTTATATACTCCAATCACTACTTATCTGCCAAATCCATTATTTTACAGGGTTGTATATTGCAGAAGCCCGGACAGCTCACGAAAAAATAATATTCAAGGAGTGAAAACCAGAGCACGCAAAAAATATTCGTATTTTACGTCTTCTTCAGCGTCGAGTCTTGTGGTGTATATACATAAGATACTACTACAGGGATTACTGGCTTAAAATGATGATGATGATTGTGGCGCAGAAACAAAAAACCAATTATAAAAAAAGGAAATTGGTTCCTACTGGTAATTTTTAACGTGTAACATACATTCTCGTCTTGTAACCCTATCACTGAATATCAGGAGACCTTTTATTCCTCTGCGTATTGAAAATCTAAAGATGTGCACAACATCAAAATAAGCTTTGTAATATGAAAAGGTAAACACAAAATTGTGTTTCGTTAAATGCAATCATCTTGAAATTATCTTTCGTTAAATTTTTATGCACAAATCTTTCCTATTTACCACCTAGAATGACTTTTAGCAATACATACTAAAATATAGTCCATATATATATTATACGGAGTGACGGAAGTGTGAAGAATTCTGTGTAGATGATAAAAAGGAGAAGAAATTTTGGAAGCATTATTATTATTATGCATACCAGTCATAACTTTTCATTTCTCTTTTAAAAAGGTCTCTTTTGTCTCATTTCTTTGCCTTGTTACCTCCCGTCCTTCAC
>JAHZNG010003027.1:0-10522 GCA_027744375.1 Orchesellides sinensis
AGTAAATGCTAGCAGAAAAGAAAGTGAAGGCGAAAGAATTTAGCCTAGTGAAGACAATACAATGCAACAGAAGAAGATATATACTTACATACATGTATTACGTACTTATCCTTAAATGGATGCACTTGTTGTTGAACTCAAGCTGAAAATGGTAAAAACCACAATACAGGCTTTCCATGTCGACCTTTTTGTGTCACTTGTGTCTTCTTCTGGGAGAAAAAAAGAAAGATAGATGTTTACTAGCTTTATACCAGCATCATCATCATGATCATCAACATTATACGGACAAAAAAACAGTGATCATCCTTGTTACTCTGATGCATGTATGTATCTTTCTTAGTGTTAGATCTAGAGGCTTCCTTTTTATTCCACCGCGAGATGTAAAATGTGTATCTCGGTTTTTTGTGTTCTTTCTCTCTCTCGCTTGTCATTTTACTTTTTTTACATATGAAGTAATACCAAAGCAATTTTTCTTTCTTTTTTGCTACGTGTTTTATATTCCTTTGTGAATAGTAAGGTTTTTTAAGAAGCACTTACATAGTATATTTATATATGTTTGAATATGTTTTTTCTTCTGTTTGACTTGGCAAATGCAATGTTTTTTAGGGTAGCCTTTTTGTCTGGTGGTGGAAATAGGGATAATGCAGCACGCTATATGGATACAATGCAACATTTTTTGCTGGTGTTGTTGCAGTTGAAGAAATTTTACAACAAATGGTTTTTTTGAATTTTAGACCACCGTAAACAGAACAAAGACATATAATTGTGCAGTTGTACTTCAACACAAATTGTTCCTTGTGACAATTTTGCACAAGTCACAATGCCCCACGTGTGGAGCCGTGGCTAGACACAATAAAAATATATAAGGTTGAGAATTATGTATGTAGTTCATGATTCATGATGTCTTTTTTTATTCATTTCAGCACAAAAGAGTATTTTTGCATTTATTCCAGTGTAACAATCATGCACACATTGGTTGTTATCCAGCTTTGCAGAAAAATACTATAATGAATTATATGAAAGAACCTCTATCGTTTCCTCTTTTCAGTTTCCCCTTTTGTATTGTACTTTAACAAACCGATCCAAGCAATTACACGCAACATTGGGCTAACTATACATACGCAATTATAAAACTGCGAATTCCCTAAGCAATACTAAACTTTCAGCGCAGTAATTATTATTTTGACACAGCTTCTCAAGTACAATAGCCTTCTACACATGTCATGACATAGATTCAGAGAAGGCTAAGTATAATTTTTAAGTGGCTTTCGCAGAAATTACTGGATCGATTTATTGGATTTATAGTTTTATAAAACTTTAGCTCTCCGACTACAAATTACGAATCCAACCAGCAGTCAAAATTATTTCTGTTTAATAAAAAGTATGGTACGAGCGAATCATTATAAAAAATAGAGAAATGAAATATTGCAATAATATTATACCACTTTTCTCATAATCAGTTGAGTCATGTTCAGCACTCCATGTGCTTTTCATTTGTTTAAAGTAGTATACATGCATGTCCATAATATGATTGTACTTTTGCAATAATTTTGAACAGGCTGAGCATAAAAACATTCATATTACACAGACGATTTGTTGGGCTACACTTAAGTGTGATTACTATGCAATAATAATAATTCCCTACACGCAGTTGTCTTTCCGTCTGTCATGCAAGCCAAAATATGTATCGAAACGCAGGTATTATTGTATTTGTGCACATCACGCATTTCAACTTGAACTGCATGAACAGAGAGGAAATGTATTGACAGTAGAATAACCACCACATTTCATCATCAAAATATTCACAAGAAAATAAAAATAAACTGAGAGGCATGCAGACACATATGAGAGCAATTTTCATACCCATATTGCATTCACGGTTCATTACCGCAATTAACAAGGTAGCGCACACATTCATTATCCTCGTCATTTCCAGGTGCTTCGATTTTGTGATAGAATTAGGGGACGTGCTATGTACCGTCATGAACATGCATATTATACAATCTTACTAGACATTTATAGAAAACACGTATGGTTGATGGATGCATGAAGCATCTTGTCGAACTAACTGGAGTAAAACTCATCACATGCATAGTTTTTATATAATTTTTGTAATTCCAAAAACCACTATGTTAGTGTATATATGCTTGCGTTGATACAAAAAGACGAATTGTATATATTGTGTAAGCCTAAATGGATATGATCTGTAAATTCCCATTTTTTATACTTTTTCAGGCTCTGGTGCCCCATAATTTTCTAATTTTGTATTAACTCTCCTGTATTTTTCTGGGAGTGGCTCCAGCAGCATTATGTGTGCTCAAGTTCATGCCGTCCTCAGTCCTCATACGCAAAATTATGTTTCGAAATTGGAATTGTAAAAAACATGAAACACGCATGAACTTGGATGACACCATATCCTATGGTAGTAGCATGATAATGACAAAATATTTCAGGAATAACAATGCCAACGTGACAAGCTTCGAATATTCTTTCATGAGTAAATGTTCACTGACACCAACTGTGCCAACCAATGGTCAATACTTAGTAAAAAAAATAATGGAAAATGTTTTAGATGAGAACGTCTATACTGGTGAGAGTGCGATATGGCTTGGCCGTGAAAGAATGACTAGTACCTACTCTACTTGACAGTTCTCCTATTCAAAGTTATTATTATTGCTGCCACTACTTAGGTTTACTACTGCATTGATGATTATTATGATGGAATGACGGCTACAACTTCTGTTGCAGTCCACACGATGATAGCCCTTCCCCTTTCAATTTTCACAACTTCCGTTTCTATTCTCCCTAAAATTTGGAACCAGAACGAAGAACAGTGGAGTACATAAATGTGCATTTTGTTTAATCTGTGTCTCTGCATGCTGTACCTTTTTTACTAGGGATTAGGGGTGGAGGAAAATGATGATAATGATGACAAGAGGATTCTCAAATAATTTTCAATTTTAACCTGAATTAACTTGGCAAATGGCAGTCACGTAGGGAAAAATTGAGTGATGAGATGAGCACAGATGCAATGCATGTATGAATAACATTTATTTACTATAAGTACGACCATCGATAGAATCCAGATATATGCACATAGAATGGAGTAAGAGTAAATAGAGAATTAGTTGAGTGAGTGATGATAATTTCTATGCCATTGGCAGTGCCGGCAGGGGTCCATGTCCAGGAACGATAATGTAAAGCAAAGTCCATTTAATGATCTGGTGGGATGCTACTGCTGCCTGATGATGATTTATGTTTATTCCAAAAAATCATCGTGGAAAGAACAACTGTGTGTATCCAAAAGTTATGCTTATTACCAAAAATCCGGTGATGCGGAGAACAATTGTGAGCTAACTCTTCAGTAATTGCTTTCGGTTCTACAGCTTTTCATATTTAATTAGATGATTGCTTGCGATTCCTTAGATAGATAAAGTGAATGATAATGGAAATGCGTAATAATAACTTTCAGCATGTAAGCATAATGATACAAAGTATATGGAAAGTGCGTTAAGTAGCAAAATCTAGATAGTTTTAAATACATAATCCAAACCTTTCACTTGAGGGCTTATAACTTTGTGTAACATCATCCTTAAAAAAATTAGTTACGCCAATAGTAACCGCCATTAAAACTTGCAGATTTCATGAATATGGAAGAATGACTTTTGCCTTCAAAAGTCAACAAAGCTCGGTGTTGGCAATTTTTGCTTGACAATGAACCTTCAAACGCATTGGGAAGAACTAGTCCAAAGGTACTTACCTGTAAAACAACAATACAAAGAATATTTCCATTAAAATCTTATATACACAATATTATAATGTACTTAAACTGTATTTGATCAAGGGGTCATGTTTTAACGAACGAATATATGTCTGTGGTTAACCTGCGTGCTGTAAGGTATTAAGGGAACTTCACACCGCACAAATGACAAACTTTGCATACAAATCGTCACATTTAAAGATAATATTGATAAAAACTTTTATAAATGAATTAAACTTTGTTGTTATCACTTTTCCTTTCAAAACTTACAAACTAGGGTAGGGGTAGGGTGTAACTTACAAACTAGGCAAACATGAAAGCTATATTTACTATGAACATTTTCCCACTGATTTCTGATAAGGATTTCTGCTGATTCATCAGATTACGTATTCATTTTCATGGACCAAAATTTTAGTTTGTTCCCAATTTTTTTTATATTAGTATTGCCACGCACAAGTGAGCCGAGTAAACGTTATCTATTATTATTGCTGTAAAACTTTTTTTTATCAGGAGCACGGCTATATAGTAGCTTACACTAAAAAACTGCTTATATACCTTTTATTCAACTTCCCCCTCAATCTCAATCTCTCTTGTGATATCGCATACATTAAAAACATTCATTGGAACATGCATAATAAAGTGCAAGCACAGCACAGCAAACAAAACTCTCAGAAATGCATCTTCTTATTACAAACATGGGTGTCAGCGTCAATGTTACAACACTTCCACATATACAAATCATTCCATTTTCCAAAACTCTAACAAATTATGCTTCAACAAAACTACAGCCTATATATGTAGGTCTTAAAAAGTTAAAATGCCTTTCATTACAACATTCCCATCACACAAAGTGAGATGAAAACCTATGAGGGAGAGAGAGCATTTTATTGATGGGGTCTATCAGATGTGATGTGTGTGTACACAGAGAGAGAAACTGTGTAAAAGGGAAGTGAAACGCAGATTACACACATTTTTGGTGATCTTGATGATGAGTGATGGGTTGGGATAATGTTGGCTTGTCTCACTATCACTTTGAGGGACCAAACAGTTCAAGCCATACAGCCTTTTCTATATTTCCTATAAAATTGAATTTCGTGTCGTGCGTACAAACTCAGAGGAATGGTTAATACATATTCACCGTATATATATATAACTCCCAAAACCCAATCCTTTTTACCTCTTTTACTTCCTATCCATCATATTATTCAATGAAATGGAATAAATGACTTTTTGGTTTTTTGAACTAACTTGTGTGTATTTTGTGTGATTCCTTGAGTAAATACAGACGAAACATAGAGGAGGACGCGAGGGCAAACAAGACTGCGGAGGAAATGGGAGAAAACGTACATAGCGTGATCATATATATTCATTAGGATTCAAACTTGTCTCAGAGAGTTGAATGAATACTACAATCTATTTCATTTTTTACCCGATAAAAAACTTTGTTTGAACTTGAGTGCATACTGCACTATTTTGTACTGCAGTCGGCAGTCGCGTTGCAACATTCATGACATTTAATTTCCCCACACGAAGAATCGAAGCAATAAATACTAAAAAAGATATTTTCAAATCCTCCTCCACTTCTTATCAATCCAACGAATCCTTAGGGTGCACAAGGGTTACAAAATGTACTCAACCGTTTAATACGATGAATGACAAATTGTTTTCAACAAATTTAGCCACATTATTCTATTAATACATTTTTTCCCTTCGTGTTCACTGAATGAATTATGCATGCATTGTTGCAGAATAAAGATTAAAAGATCAGAATCCAACCAAAGAAAAAACATTCCTATTCCTAATTGTGTGGAGTGACCTAAAGTAAACCCCAACCACATTATACATAAATATAGAATTTATGTATATCTCCCACACACCATAACGGTAACCATTTCTCCGTCTTAATGCATTGCTTGTATTTACTCTTGTACTTTCATCCCTCTGAGTGTTATTACTTTAATATATATTATTTCTAATTACGCCATGCTCCATTCCCATTTCTCTTCCTTGATGATGATGATGATGACAAAGTGTAATAAATTCAAGAGAATCTATAAAGCAAACGTATAAAACCGCTCGAGTGCTGCCGTGCCTTTCGGGTTAACTTTTATTTGCTTTAGCCGACCAGACCAAAAACACGTGAAACTGCTCTGTTTGCAGATTATTAGGCTAGTAAAAGCAGCACCACCACCAGACATCATATAACATTTTGAATCGATGTTTCTTAAGTGATATTCAAGCCTTAGTCTCTTGAGTAAGTAGAAGTAGTGTTGTTAGTAGATTGTAGGCGAAATAGAAAGCAAATAATGCAAATGTGAGTGTGTGTGTGTGTATAAACAACCAAAAGGAACATATATGATTGCCAAACATTATTCAAATTGCCTTTGGTTTGGCTTGGACATGCCTGCTCCCATTTTGTGTCTGGGTACACACAACTAACTATATATAACACACACATAATATTTATATTTTGTGCTGTTATTGTGATGGTTATTGTTGTGTTTACTACACACATTTACATCGCTTTCCCGTGTTCACTTTTTTGTACGGAAATGGGGAAATGCGAAATGAACCGTGGCAAAATGCAATGTAATGTGGCATGGCAAATACATTTTCCCAAAATTTCTATTGTTGATGTTTTATGCTTTTGTATTGCTGCCACTACTGGTTCTGCCGCTTTGGTGCATTCATATTTATCAAAAGAGCACATACATAATACACAGGACATGCCTTTATGTAGCTAACAATAATAATATTATTACTATAGAGTATGGACGACGAGAGGAGAGAAAAGAAGGAAAAGGAAATTTATAGCCATCAACTCTATAAATGTCTATAGCTTTATACGTTTCTTTAGTACGAGCTAACACTATGTCAATTCATCACTTCTTTCGCTTGACAGGCTCTCTTCTTCTCTCTTGTACATAGCTTAAAGGAAACAAGGCGAGGAAAGAAGGAGGTTGAATATGGTTGGAGAGAAGATTTACACTGAAGAAAGTAAGAATGCCGAATGCCACTTTGCTTGTTTAGAGGAAGGTCATTCTATTCAATCATCAAGAAACTGTATCACTTGTGCAAAGGCTATGCAAACAAGAGGCGAAATTCAGTTCATTTTCTAAAATATAAATAAAATTAAGAAAATCAGCAAAGTGGATAAAAGCAACTTTTATCTACCAATAGAATTAGTTTAAGCCTTATAGCCAAAATTTATTTTTCAGTAGATTCTACTTAGTAGATCTATCATGTATTTTAGTTTCACCTTAACAAACGTTGTAGTTCAATTAAATTGTACATTAATATATGTTTGCGTGCAATTCGTGATTTTTCCTTTAGCGGTATTAAATAGGTATGCATCTTCATTCGATATGCCTTAAAAAGAAAAACAAGCCACCAGCTAACATTCTTTTCGCTACACACATCTGCATGTGTGTACAAAGAATAGATATACCTTGCAAAACGCGAACAATTCTAATCCCTTCATTTCACACTTAATCATACGCAGGTGCGAGATCCAAAGTTAAGATCAAACAAGTAACATTGTAAGAATGTTGATTAACACAAGAAACTAGTTGTTATTCCACATGTAATATGCCTATAGGTATATGTATAAGTAGTAGGTACGTGAAAGACAGGTGAAAGCATGTAGGTATTTATAGATGGCAGCTCATACAAACATGGCTTCAATGCATTCCATAAAGAAAGAAAAGTTCCCTACGGACTACCTTTTACCTTGCAAAGTTAGAGCCTCCCGAGAGAAAGCACACAAGGAAAACATCGTGTATAAACAAACTAGGTAAAGGAAGAGAAACAAGAAACACAGAAACAAAAAAGACTTTACAGTTGAGCTTGAATTGAGCTGGGGAGTGATCTCATCTCATTCTTCCTCCTTCCACCTCTGTTTCTCTCTTTGCGTGCAACCACACCATCAACAAGAGTCAAACCCAAAAGGGAACATAACTCTTCATGTTACTTTTCCCTCCACTTTTACCACTCACTACCACGTAGTTACATTATAAACATTACTAAAAATATACGTATCCTTTTACTCTGGTTATGTAGTAAAAGCCGAGGGTTGTTTCTATTTCCTCATATTATATTATCCTGGCGCTGGATATTTTCCAATCTTGATTTCATCTTTGTATTTTTGTATGTTATACACTCTTACCTATTCGCGCGGTCAGTCTTCCGTAGGACTACAACAGTAGATATAATTTGGGATTAAAGCGCTCTGTCTATAATGGACGGGAATACATTACACTTAATAACCATTTCTTCGACTTTGCTATATATATAACTATATATATATGTATATACTTTGTTATATATATGTTCGACTATTGCAAGGCAACCTACTTGTAAAATATATTGAAGTGGTGGAGGTGGTGGCGGCATTGATTCTGAGAGTGAGTGAAAAATGCAAAGCACCAAACTAGCACAGCAAGATTGAGATATGCGTTGATGCATGTACAAACAAATTGGTTTTTGGACAATAGTCTGAGCATGCATAATATGTAATATTCTACAAAACTCCAGAAAAGAATTTTTTTAGAAGGTTACTTTTTCTTTTATAATACAAGAAAGGAAACTACACACATTAAACTTGTCCTGAATGTTTATTGGGATTATATTGGATATAGAATGGACAAAACCTGTACTTTACAAGTCTTGGGTAACGCCTGATACTTACCATGTTTCTTCTACCTGTGCCTAAGTTAACAATCACTCTTCTCTCAGCTCAATTTCTTCTCTCATCCAGTTTTCAAAAAAAGAACGGAGGAGTAGCAGTAAAAGTATGATGATGATGATGAATAAAGAAAATTTATTGAGCCAGTGAAAGAGAGTTAATGGACAAGGAAATGTATGTATGATGCATAGCATTGCATGTTAAGGATCGTTTTCTACCTCATTTTTCTATTTACTTCCTCTCCCCCTACTTTTGTTCCATTTTTGTATGGAAATCTAGCTGATTCAACGACTCAAGATTTGTTTTTTCCTTGAAATACTGTTTTTCATGCTTGCAAACATGTTCATCTGAGCTAACAATGCTGACCTCTAAGCTTGAAGCCTATATACTTTCTGGTACTGAAGGTACTTTTTAAGAATATTGGTTCTTTTTTTCTTCTCGCAGTTATCAAAATTCTCATAATCATCAACATTGCAAAGAGCCATAAATTAAAAACGAAAGAAAGGAAGGGAACAAGTAGATTAAGGTATTACACGTCGTCTCTTTATGCTTTCAAGGTAATAAGATGAGCCAAGGTGGCCACAATGAGAGAATGTGAACTAAGACAGGTGCAATGAACTGTGTTACACATGGACACTTATTAGATATCTTTTTTTCTTCAAAAGCAACCCGCTGCTTACTCCCTGCTGAGATTTGAACCGTGTGTGGAAAGGAGGTGATGGTGCGGGTGGTGTGCTTGATGAGGTGAGCACATTTTTTCAGAGGAGAAAGGAAATCTTCACAGCAATAATAGATCAGCAGTGTTAGCCATCCAGTTGAACACTTCTCGTCATCCCAATTTTTAGCATTTGGTGTGAAGTGAAACTCGTTTATGATGATGGTTCTTTACAACATGCCACGAATGCCACCATCACCAGAGTAGTTTACACAATGAAAAGTTTCTTGTCCAGCCAGCAAAAACTACTAACGTAAACAACCAGAGAGCAGATCGTAAACCAAAGAGAACCCAGCACCCACATTGCTTTATGAGAATGAAAGAAAAGCCGCAGAGTTTTCACACAAAAAGAGCTTTATTCCAAGCCGACCTAATAAGGCACAAAACTAAGAAAGCAAGCGGACATAATCTGAGTACTTTTTGCACGAAGGAAATATGTTTTCATGCTGTTTATGCAATTTACTTTCCTCTTTGTGAATTAGAGCAATGTCCTGCTTACTGGTTGATTTGCTCTCGACTTATTTTAACTAATGCCGACACTGCTACTTACTTCTTCCTCACTTTTACAAAAGAAAGTATGATGGCTATATATAAATATACCTGAGGATAAAGACTGTAGAGGAAAAGTTGATATAATTGGGTGATCTAACTTTTCGTCTTGCAAAACTTCTTGGTCGCTCTCGTTGTGACTATAAGCCAACACTCCGTGTATTACATACCTTTACATGCTATGAACTTACTGAGGCTCATAAGCTTACTAGTAAAATATGTGGTGGCGGCGGTTTTAGCGCTGGTTAGAGAGAGATATGAAATGAAAGAAATAGAAATTGGAAAAAAGTTGGTAACTAGGAATTTTCTCCCTTTTTTACCAATTGTGCACCAGTTTTATATGAGTGTAGTAGTATTACGTGAATGTGTGTTACGTATGTATATCTTACGTAAAACCACATGTATACATATTTAGCTGAAAAAGTTGAGATAATAAGACTGAACAACTTTTCTTTTCTTTTGCTCAATCATTTCCGGTTAGAGGAAGACATAAGTGCAATAGCGCACGATGAAAAAGTTTAGGAAGACCAGCAGGAGAGTCGACATGTGTGTTCATGATAGGATAATGGTTAACTTAAATAGAATTGGTTTCCTTTCTCCAACTACAACATCAGGTAAAGGACATTGCAGATTGAGTACACACACCCACTTGTTTTTATACTCTTTTTCAACTTTAACATAGCAATTATTTTATCAGCGTAATATTACTGTAACGTTAATGCCCATATTCCCAATCAGGATTTTTCGTGAGTGGGGGTGAGCGGCCACTCAGTTGCCAATGGCTACGTATGCTTTGAGATAGGACAAGTGAGTG
>JAHZNG010003028.1:0-15704 GCA_027744375.1 Orchesellides sinensis
TCTGATCCTGATCCGCGGATTTCTTCCCATATATTTTAAATCGTGGTCAATGGCAACTGATTCGGGGATCAGGATAATCCTCCATTATTATTATGGCCCTTAGTACTTTGATCGTTAGTGTTCTGATCGTCGTCCTATATGAAAACTACTATTGCAATTTTATCTTGACGTTTTAGAGAAAAAGTTGTTGCTTAAAGTGGAGTAAACCATTAAGATTTCTACATAAGTTAAGTGAATATTTAAGAAGCAAAAACGCAAATTAGTTATTCTGGCACACGCATGAAACTGCCATTGTCACCTTAAAAATGAGCTTTTATTAGTGGAGTGTGTGGGCTGCGGAGAGGTAGTCATTAGTCATAGTCATGGGCTCATAATCATTTTTATTTTATTCTCTCCGGAAGGAATGATATGTAATTCCAAAATGTGGATCATTTCAAATTTTCACAAGATAAAAATATTGACTCTGACAATATTTATTTACTTTTCATCTCCATTACTATTGCTATGTCTTCTCATCTTATTCATTTATCGTGGGATTATTTCCATTTGTGCAAAAGTAAGTCGGAAAGATTTGGCTGGAATGATATCTTCATCAACAAGTGTTTATGCATCTGATGAGCTTTATGGTATTCCAAATAGGAACGTTGTGTGTACTCTTGTGCTTAAAGGAAAGTTATCCATAGAATCCCTGCAGCATATCATAGATAAAAAGATTTTGTCTGTAAAAAATGCTAAAGGACAATACAAGTACCATCATTTACGAGTTTATCCTGCAAAATTCCAAAAGTTTCTTTTTTGGAAATTGGAGGAGGAGTTTAAGGTAGAAAATCATGTCATGATGTATGATAAAGCCCGAGATAATAATCGAATATGGACGGAACAAGATCTTCATGAGATTCAAAAGAATATGATTCGGAAGCAATGGCCTAGGTTTTCAAGCCCGTGGGAAATTTTGCTTATACCAAATTACAAGACACAGAGTTGTGGAGCACGTGAAGTGAAAACAGTACTGTGTGTAAGATACCACATGTGTGTAGGGAATGAAATATCCTGGACAAAGCTTCTAGTGCAGATTCTTTGTGATAGTGGTGAGCCGGATATAACCGTGTCTTCTCCAGCAGCTCTCATCACGCCAGAACAAAGTGGAAATGTTGATGTGCTTGGGAATTCAAAAAGTATTCCTATACCGCCTCTCTTTCAAGAGACGCGACGAGAGTTTGGTTTAATTTGTGGTAGGATTTTACAGAAATTGATAATTCCATTCAAGGTTCCCTTTGATTTTGTCGAACAAATCATGGAGCCACTCACGTCAAATGAATGGCAAGTCGCCGAAACAAGTTTACTCAAAAGGGATCATGTTGTAATGCTGGATCGATTTTCAGTGCAGCATGTAAAAGAAATCAAGAACACGCTTGGAGTTAGTTTTTCCAGCGTTTTGATGGCAGCTTTGTCATCTGCAATACGTGTGACATTCATGGAGACTGGATGTAAATTGCCTAATCATATGAAAATAATGCTTCCGCTTTCCAGCCAAAGTAGAAGGGATGCTGAAGGTGATGGGTATGTTTTCAAAACACTGATTAAATTTTGAAATCATTATTTCAATATTGGAAAGGCATCACGTGAAATCTAAATCAAAGTAAACTCTAGGGTATAGTAAGCTGGGAATGAATGATGTATGTTCTTCTAATTAGCGTTGCTCATTAACTTTAATTAAAAAACCCAATTATTTGAAATTCATTGGTTTATGAAAATTGAATGAATGCAAAAACAGGTCTCTTTGTTGGATAAACCTTCCAACTGGTATTTCATCCTCCCGTGAGCGCCTCAGATGTTGCGAGTCGGCACAGAAAAGTATAGAAAATTCAACCAAGTTGATGACGAACCGTTTTATCATTGCTCTCATCGGCTTACTTCCTTTCAAGTACCATTGGTACTTTATTCGAAGGAGACCATGGACAGGCGTTATGACAAACTTAAAAGGACCTAGTGAGGTTTTAAGCATATGTGACCATCAAATTGAAGATATTGTCGTATCATCTGCATCAGACTCAGGTAGAGTATTAACACATCCCGTAATCTTTTGTGTATGTAGCAAAATACTTTTACAAATCCCAAAATGGGTTTGATACATGGCCTTCGCTAAGCCATTCTCATCTTGCTTGCGTACTTTGCATACGCAACTCTACAAATTGGGATTCGTGCAATCCGATTTTCGATAAAGATCAACTTATATACTACTCATTTGTATACTTGCAGGTTTCGTAATTTCCTTCGTTAGCTACGCAGATTACTTGAGGATATCCTTAGTGATAGACTATCGCCTTCTCCCCAATGAAGTGCTGGCAAAAAACTTGCTGAAAAACATTTATGCAGAGCTGGTTCTTCTTGGGATAGACGGAGCGTCTGCAGTTTGACAGAAACGAAAAAGGAAATCCAGTTTGAATCAATGAAACTCTCACACATACATAATCAAAAGAAGAGAGAAGAGATGGAAATCTAATTGAGATACATAATATAAAATTTCCATTCGTACATAACCTTTATTGTCCTCATTGATAGGATTTCAATTTGTACCATCATTGTTACCTTGCTTTTAAGTAGAAGCTGTACAATATTATGCTCGTGTCAAAGGGAAAAACAGATTTATTATACGTTTCCGATTACGATAAGGATCTAGTGTGTAGGTAACCCACACAAGTGTACTGTACCATATTTGTTTTCATGCAATGCCCAACGAACATATTATAGCTTATTGTGTATAAATAAATCTGAAACAATATATTAAATCCGTGACAAATTTATGGGATTTTTAATATCAAAGACGAGCATACTTTTGATGTACAACTTTATTGTCTCATTTTGCCAGGTGAGTGTGTACAAGCTCATAACATAAATCACACCGTGATGATACAAAAAGCGGTATCCAATTGATAAATAGACAACTGTAAAGAAACAGGAAAGATATTAAAATGACACTGACTTTTTATGAAAATACTTTGTTCAAGTTGGGAGGATGATGTGCATATTTTACAAAGTCGTCGTGTTTGCAGTCATCCGCACGAATCCATCGGACGAACGCCTACTACTACTACGTACGTACATGTAACAATGAGCAAATTAATCACATAACCCCCATTGATATTTCGTAGACAAAAATGTCAAATTGTTGTCTTCAAGGATGTGTAGATAGGATGATGGTTTTAAGAATATAGAATATTAGTATGTGCAGTGCAAAGGAAGATTGCAATAAAATAGTGATAAACTAGTCTTTACAATACAATGAAATACTTAAAATAGGTTTTATTCAATTAGTACCATTTTACCCAGTGACAGCTGGATTGTCAAAGTGAGAAAACCATAAATTAAAATTGAATGAGTAAGCGTTCCTAGGTATGCATTCCAATTACACAACGAAAAAGGGTGTGCATCCGTTTTCACGATTTTCTTTCTTCTTTTGAAATTCCACACACCATCAAGATTTTAAGATGATTTCTTATTCTTTTCTGAAATATCAGAGGGTAAAATTGCAAAACTCTTGTGTAACTAAGTCAAGAAACTCCCTCCCAATAAGTCGTTTAGCTGATAAAACGTAACACTGGTTTGGAATAAGTTTCTGCTTTCTAGAACGTTATTCATTCATACAAGCTGTACAAAAATTCATAGGCAGATATTTACCTACTTAAACTCTAATAAATGTCAGAGTCGATTCTGGTATTTATATAAGAATCTTGATGAAATATCTATCACTCAGTTTTATCGTGTGGGTAGAAAAAAGTAAAGCAAGGATATAGAAAGTTAAGTTGGGAAGAAGAAAGAACTGCTTATTATTATCTGAGCTCATTATCTAAATACTAACTGACACAGTGCTGTCAGCATTATTCATAGTTCCTCAGGAAGCTTATTCTTTTACGTTGATAGTGTGAAGCGTAAAATAAATGGCACAAAGTTAGAAAATCGTTTCCTAATTAGGTGTCATTGCAGAGAATGGTTATATTACTTTTCTGAAGAATGATGATATAAGATGCATACATCATAAGTAGAATGGATAATGATGGGGGGTCGTCAGGGCGCATATTTTTATGCAAACTCATAAATCCAGATGGACCGATAAACTTTCGAGAGGAAATGAGGTAGTGTATGAATGCTATCAAATATTCAGGCAAAAACTAAAAATATATTTTTTCACAGAGTATATACAACATTTATAATTCATTAAAATGTTGGTAATTTGTGTCTGTATTTTCAATTAGAATTTTACATTGTAATTTTTACATCATTTAAGATAAACCTTGCGATTCGTAAGTTAAAAATGAATGCAGTTGTTGTGATTATGCCTTTCATTCGAAATCAGGCCTGAATCTGTAAATAATTCAAACATGTTTATTTTTCACTCATCCAATGTAAATGACGAGCTATCAATTGTAACCATCATCGTTCCCCTAATCAGAAACATATTATCATACATAATACATTATGATTATGTACTGACATGTTAAATGAGCGGACATCCTGCATAAATTAAACTAATTCAAGCAAGCATTTTTTTTACTCATTTTCTTAAAATTTTCAAAAAATTGAAAGTCACCAGATAAAAGAATACTTGTGATCTACCTCATGGTGAGTTGGTGTTGGGGAGGTCTGTTGTTAATAATGTATAGTCTGGCGATTATTACTTTAATATGCAGTGTGGTAAGAAAGTGCCAAGTATTTCAAATTTACGAGTTTTTATACTGATTATTAACAATTTAATAATGATGATTTTTAAGGATACAAAAGTAAAAACAGATCAGGTAAGCAACATGTATTCATTCCTCTTTCCTATTAAAAGCAGAGCATTTCAGTTATTCATCTGCTTCGTCATATGCAAATTTATCCGGAAATGATACAATAATTATGACCATTTTACTGCATGTCTTCACAAAGTGGATTTACTGGTCATTTGCTGATTTATGATTGCTTCAGATGAGAATTACTTGGTTTTAATTAACAATCAATGCTACCGACTACGGTTATAGCTTTTTAAAATGAGGTTCAACAAGACAATCCTCATTTCTTTTAATATTTTACAGTAGCAATAAATTTAAACGATCCTTTATACAAAGTTTTAAGACTCGATGTAAAAGTAATATGTCAATGATCCTGACATATCCGCTGAAGAGAATAGTGAATACAGTACGAACAATAAATATAATTTCCGTCCCATTATCCACAAAGGTACTTCACGTAAACATGAAACGCGTCTTACAGTTATGATATGATGAGTACAAATATATACATACATACATACAGCGGTACGATATTTACAAGATATAACATACTTATTAGATATTCTATAAATATATAAAACTTAAAGTACATCTTCCTGCTATGGAGCATTACTACAAGAGCCAAACACATTGCTGGATCCAGCTTCCCCTCCCAAATTAAGTTTAGAATTATCAAAGTCGCCCGCTTTTATTTCATCCATAAATCTCCACATGACGACTAGGGTAAAGATTCTGTAAATTTTTTCGGTTTCTAGAATACCACTTATGAGTCTGTATTCTCCTAAAAGTAGATCAATTACTGACCCAATGATACTAAATATTAAAAGTAGAATTCTCATATAGAACCAATTCTTGCAGTGACGTAGATTCCTCTGGTAGCACCAACGCCATCATAAAGTGAGTTGTCGTCGTTGTGTGGGATTGAAAATGAAACGACAAAATAGATTACATTAAATTATTTGCATGAACAACTCAGCACTTCATACATCTGTGCGACCATCAAATCAAATCAACGCGAGAACACTACAGACTGACTGACATGCCCTTTTGCTGTGGTAAGCTTAAAGCTTGTGAAAGTTATGTGTAGTGCAACATGCTGTTTCCAGTTTTATGTGCAGCTAGCAGAAAATGTGAGTTTCTATATTTACAGCCAAAATGCGTTAAATTCCTTTGTTGCAGTTAGCAAGAAGCAGTTTAAATTCACTAGGCACTGCGTATATATACTTACATAATAATATACATCAAATATCTGTAATGGAAAGGAAGCAAATTCATGTATATTCATGTTAGAATTACTGGAACGGAGAGTATTCTTCTGGAGAAGCAAAGCCAAGTCAACAATGACTTTTCGCAGTAAAGCAATTTTGCTGACGCTAACATAAAAAATAAATGGAGTCGGATACATATCCAACCCAACATAAACCATTCCCAAAACATTTCATTCGCACACAACGCTTTATGAGGGGAAAATCCCTTCGTGGATCCTAACCAACACACACGTGATTTGAAAAGACATAATAATTCATAACAGTAAATGTCCTGGAATTGTGAAAGCGGCGACTTTAAAGTAGTTATACGAGCAAATAAAAACAGAATAGCACTTTGTAGAAATTTCTATCAACCTGTCACAAAATGCGACACTGACCCTATACACATGTTACACCCATACTTGGTGCATAAACCATCAGTTTAGCTTAAATATATATAAAACTTGCATGTATGTATGTACTCTGTACAAATATAGCATGCAATACTTCAATTGGCTTTAGCTAATAAACAGGCTGGGAAAATTCTGCCAACACCTGCAAAAAGGAGTATTTGACATGTACACACAACCATCTGTACAACAAAGCAACCAAATCTATCAGAACTATTGCTCTGATATTATATGCTAATTTGTTTCTGTAATAAAAGCATGCTATCAAAGTAAGACATACACATGTATGAGATATGTATGCAAATCTCCTGGTTTCAATACAAGCAAGGACAACACCTATCGAGAGGGTGTGCAAGGAAAAGTATGCTTTCACAGGACAATCTTGACATTCGACCTTCATTCATTCAACACTCATACTGAAATCTTAATGTACGCTTATAATAATAATCTAAACTATGTAGCAAAGCGGACCTATTTTTACTATAAAGCTGATTATTGAAATCAGGCCATACCATTGGTGCTCCTGAATTTAATAGAAGGAAAAGGAAGACTTCCACAGCGAAAGTCATCACGATGGCGGTGAGAAGGATGACCGAATAGTACCCTGAAATTTTATATTGAATATAGATGATGTTGTTATTTGGGTTAAAATAGATTTTATGTTCTCGGTTACACTCTCATTCTCATCATGAGAAAAGGCTGACAGGAAATTGAATTAACGACTAAAATGTTTCAGAGGGGTAACGTGGGACATCAAGACAGGTAAACCATGAAAGTCTCAAATGGAATCGATAATGGAATAACGTACTCATATAGGTTCCACTTCCACTAATTCGGAGAGAATGGTCATCACTTTCTGAGTGGCTCCTGTTAGGGACTGTGTAAGTGCGAAGGCTTGTAGTTGTAGACGTTTCCCTGTCATTCGTGGGAATTCTTGAGAGGAGATCTGAGAGACATACGCCACGGTACGTTGCAAAGATAAGAGCATCAATCTTTTGAAAAAAAACGAAAACAGGATGTGTCAATTTTTTAAAAGGATTGTCCAATGACGAATGAAAAGTTTTTTTAACGTCATTTTAAATTAAGTCAACTTACCAGATCCAGGAAAGCGATTATCCGAATGCTTTTCAAATTCGAAAATTTACAAGAACTCATTTTGTCTTGTGTTAAAATATAGATCTGGTTTTTCACTTTAGAGCTAAAGGAATGATGTATGAATGTATGTGCTTGCTTTATTTATTTCAGCGTTGTAAAAAGCAAGGACATCAGTTTTTGGAATTTGTTTGTTTCTATTGAATCAAAATCCTTGTCTCTCTTTCTCTGATGCATCCAGTTTATTTCACGGCTGTTTTTGACATTAATTCTTTGTGCTTCATAATTGGTGAATCTGCTTTTATGAGCAAAAGTAAGTTGAGATCACACACGGACTTTTTTTATTGTTCTGTTCAACAAGCTTTATCTGTACTGAAGACAGAGAACGGTACATGTACAATGCTGTCACACACTTCACTCATCTTTCAAGCAGGCAATATATTGACTACAACGACAAAAAGCCACCCTGTTTTCAGCAAATCACTTTCTGCAACAAATGACATTTACAACCTTTGCAAATGGTTTGCGCAAAAAAGATCATTGAACGTCATCCAGGAATACTGATTCAACATCGGACGGGGAAAAAACTTTTGAACAAACATAACCTCTCGCTGTCAGTTCCGGGCTGAGGCTACTTCATTACCAGCAATGTTTGCATTCGCGTTTGGATTGTATATGTGTGTAATATTACTAGCTCATCTTCATGTATGTAATGTATGTTTTTACTAGTTCACTTCCTATTTTAAGAGTCAAAGAATAATACTGAGCACAAAGAGACAAGGTAGATCTAAAGTAGGTATATCTTCTGTGAAACAAGGTTGATGCTTTAACAACAAACGTATGTATTTATATTCTTGAAATTAGTAAGATGAATAAGATCTGTAGTTGTGAAGCTGTAAATTTTGTGTACGTATGCTTATGTATGCACACGGTCCTCAAGCTCTGAAAGTTTTATTCCGTAAAGCTCACAGGATCACAAGAAAAAATAATAAAAAGTTTCTAAAGAAGTTGAATCTTTATTTTATAGTCCAAAAGTGCCTACCTCTGCTTTCCAACTAACACGCAAGACAGACAGTCCAACATCAAAA
Source organism: Orchesellides sinensis (assembly GCA_027744375.1). NCBI lineage: Eukaryota > Metazoa > Arthropoda > Collembola > Entomobryomorpha > Orchesellidae > Orchesellides > Orchesellides sinensis. Next base: position 8,607 of record JAHZNG010003028.1, read on the forward strand.
ACTCTTTTTCTAATAACGTTTTGTTAATAGTTATGTATGTACCACTGTCAGCAGGAACGTGGACCACTTTCAAAGAAAAAGTAAGCTGCTGACAACGAAGACAGGTAAAAGTAATCACTACTACACAATACCTTCTTCTTTAATATGTATCAATCTCATGAGATCTCAAACAAAATTGAAATACTACTCCCAGAACACAGAAGAAACCAGAACGGGAAAATTCTTGTTTTCTTTGTATTATTGATAATGTCGAAAGACGAATTCAGAGATAATAAACAGGTTCAATTATTCTTTTGAATGATAATAATAAGATGTAACTTTTATTCAATTCTATGCAAACAGATAGCTCCTACGCTCACGTTTCAGATTCTAAAAAAAGTCTATAGACTGTTGGAATAAAGTGCTGGAGAAGCGTTTTACATCGATTTCAACAATTGGTTTGATATAAAAATTTGATGTAAATAAATTTATAGAGTTGAGTATATATCAATAACATAAAGTGGGCTGTACTTGCAAAGATATTTGCCGTACAACTACACAAATACTCTGTAGCTGCCGTTGTTAACGTACTCTTAAGTGCACCTCAAACGGTGTGTAAGGAGCTGGTACCGGCTCGCAACTGTGTGCACTTGGAAATTGTGGCTGGAATAAATATTATTTTTATAGGAAGCCCTAACGCAGTATTCTTCTTTTAGATTGCCATTCTCCGTTCATCCTCCTGGCTTCCCTTCAATCTATCTAGAAGAACTGGAATGCCAGTTTAGTAAACACGAACGTGAAACCGTCACGCTTGCACGGGTTAAGTTATTTCATGTAGCATATGCTGTAGTATCAGCGCAATTTCATCCATCGTTATAAGCAGCTAGTTTGGAAGACGTCTTCGTCTTGCGATTCTTATGCTTTCTACTTTCAACTCCAATTATGTATTGCATTTTAAGTTTCTTACGTCTATTCAACATTCATTAAAGTTTATGCTGTGTGACTCCTACTTTGTTTAAAGGGTCATAAATGTATTTTTAACCATTAAAAACCTTAAGAAGGGTTGGTAAATAGATGGCAAATTGCACATTTTATTATGCTTCTTCTGCTATGGGCACTTGCTAAAAATCATCTTTTCTTCCTGTACCATGTACTGGTTAAATTGTATGTTTGAGTAGCACAAATGTCCTCCTATGCGTTTGCTTTTACCTTATCCATACCTAATGACGTCAGTTCCCTGAAAGTTGTGTGTGCATGTGCTTCTGTGCGTGCTAGTTTCAGAAGGAAAGGCTGAAACTTTCGTCGTTTACTTAGAAAAAATGTTGCTTTATACAACCAACAGTTGACAATTTCGGCACTTTGAATAATTTGCCTATGTTTTAACGTGACATTCACAAATTTTGCAATAGAGCTTGAAAGGAAAACAATATATTCAGTTTATTTATTTTTCATAGAAAACCCAATTTCGAAGGAAGATTTACAGTAAAAATCAATGCAAGGGAGGTGCATAGGTAATAGGTACGCTACACAAGGACTCAAAGTATTGTGAAGACTCAAAGACTTAAAATGCGATCAATTTTAATGAGCCATTAGGTGGTCCTTTTATTTAGTTGCGCAAATTAAGTATACCCATATATTGCAAAAACTTTTATATAGCAATATTATATAAAACATGGTTTTGCCCTTACCCTTACTCGTATGGTGTGGTTTATACCTAATTGCTTATCAACCCTTTCCTGTCTATAGCACAGAACATCTGAATATTTTATAAGTTTCCGGTGGATCTTTCGCAAATCACCACACTCAAAATTATGCTAGTCGAACTAAATTTGCAACGACACGAGTTTTGCAAGATATACAAACACTAAAAACTAAAGACGTGCTATTCTTAATTACATAGGCAGCTATGTATGTCAAAAATGTTCAGCGTAGTTATACGTAATGTACAAACCCTATTTCGCTTGTGCATTCTTTAAAAAATCTAATTTGTTTGTGAGTTTGAATTTTGATAAGTGTGAAATCCGCAAATATCTATGTACATGTATTGTTTCACTATTATTTTGGATTCAGCCCAGATCAAGGAAAGTGGTCTTCAGTTGTCAATATCAGTTTAACGTAACAATTCCAGACTATAAACATTGTGGAAATTTCTTTATTTTGTAATTTCTTTAAGATTAAAATCTCCGTATAAGTCAAACTTGGTTCAGTAGAGTCAGGGTCAATGGCATTAAATTAAAATGCCATAAAATTTCATACAAAGATTATAACTCACGTACTGATCACATTTATGAATACGGTTACTATTTACGAGCTGGTCATTTACTTTTGTACAAATTACCATGCTAATTACAAACTTAACACATGTACCTATCAGCTATCACACATTATATTATTATGTATGTACATACATTNACGGTTACTATTTACGAGCTGGTCATTTACTTTTGTGCAAATTACCATGCTAATTACAAACTTAACACATGTACCTATCAGCTATCACACATTATATTATTATGTATGTACATACATTTGGTCATTAGTTTATGTTATAATGCAAGCTTTGAGTAGCATGTAATTCTTAGAGGCGATGTAATTACAAGCAATAATTGACACATTAAAAATGAGCAAATTGCAGCGTATTAAGAGTGATGTGAGAAAATACAGTTATATCTTTAAGTGCGCCCAGTGAGCATTATACAAAGCTTATGACATGTCTGCTTTGGAATGAACTAGACGTAGATTAAAAATACTGAACTATTTAATTTATTTGTAAGTTTTGTTGTTTTAGTACAATAGTAAAAGTAAGATCGTGAGATTTATGAAGAGATAAAAGTAGATACCAATCTATGCAACTACTTTTGCAACATATATGACAAACTCAAAAATATCGTACTTGCAGTCATCATTATTGCAAACAGTAACCTGCAATACTTGCGGCGCGCAACTGTCAGACACTTGCCAGTTTCATAATAATTGCTTACGCTTACACTTTAAACATTTGGTAGGTTATGTTATTTTTTAAATTACATATAAGATTACGTACACATACCAGTTATTTACTCCTTGCTCGAATTTAATGTGGATCTACTTATTATCTACTTTGTTTCCATTTAAGGCATAAAAAATCGTATAGCCATTTCAATGCCTGTTACGGCCAAAAACCATGTACCTTTTATAAGGTAATGAAAACGTAAGAGTACCACACAAATCTCTTTCCAGATAATTGCCAAGTGCAAAACAAAATACCATTTTCGAAATGTTGCTGCAAGTTATATAGTTCCGCTAGCGAGTAGCTAAACGAAGTTACTTACAACGAAGACGCGTTTCCAGTAAATTGAATATAAATAGAAGTTACGAGTTTCTACAATTTCCTTTCGCCTTCCTGTCCGTATATTTGGTCCCATTTGGTTTACAGAGTTGCGTTCTTCGCACTTTTTCTATCCCAGAGCCGTCTCTGAAATTATGTGTTTTCTGGAAAGTGAATAAATATTTTCGGGCAACGCCTCGACCTTGGGTAGTAGCAGTAACGGAACGACTACACGAAGCCAAGCTTTCCTTCCTGTTATACTGAATCTCATTTTTATTGTTACTCCTATGAATCTTTTTCAAGTTAGTTGCACATTGTGGATTATTCCGTCTCTTTTGTTGCTCACCGTCCGTGTTCTTGTAATTCCATCTCCCTTGGTACTCCTTAGCAGCTCTGGCACGCTTGTTGGCCGCGGCTCTTATGTTTCCGTTGAGATGGGTTGCAGAAGAAGTCTTGCGTTCAGATGGACTTTGATTACTGTGAGATTTGTTCATCAATGAGCTTTGTTTCCGTCTTTCAGATAGTGTTTCTTCTACATTACCATTCTGAAATCTGTTACGGGAATTAGCTATTTGATGATGATGACTATCCATGGATTTAGAATTTTTGCGAGTAGTTTTTCTCTGCTCAGATTTTGAGGATTTCTTAGACTTCTTTTTCTCATTTCGTCTTACGCTTTCACGGTCATCATGTTTACGACTTTTACTTGACTTAGAGCTGTGAGATGATTGTCTTGTTTTTTCATGCCTATCTGAACAGAGAAGCGTTTCTTCTCCGTTGTTATCCGTAACTGTTAGTTGAGCACCCGGCTCGTAGTTCTTAGTTGCAGATGTTGCAGAAGTAGAATTTACACAAGCAGATTGGGTAATCGGCCCGGGATTAATTCTGATATCCGATTCAGAGCAATTCCTCTCCGCAGCCCTTTAAAAATATGTTATTAACCATTACTAACTTGTTCATTTAATTCCCGGCAGACAGCCTTCCTCACGTATCATATGTATATGCATAGTCAATGATATTTTCCAGGAATATCATTGTTAGAGTTATATACATTATCATAGTTATGGTAAAGCGCTTTGCAACATAACTGAAAGTGGGCTAGCTGATTTACCTTTTGTCGTGTGGGACTGACTTCGGTTTTGGAGGAGGTGGTTGAAATAATCCCTTGTCAACTAGAGCATATCCATTTATAAATGTCGCTGCCTTTCTAACGACGTTGTTGATACGATCTAAAGCTTGCTTCTGGCTTAGGTTTAGCAGATATGACTGATAACTTGGCCTGCTTGTTGTTAAACAACGTAACCGAATCTCTTGTTCTTTTTGAACATTGCCGAGAACTTTGCATATGCTTCGTAAGCTCAAACGGTAAACTTCGCAATGATATCTCAGTTCCGTAATGGAAGCTTGCAATAATCCATTGGTTCGGAGAAGTTCTGATTGGAAATCTGAGTTGGATTCCATTCCGGAGTCCAACAGGGAACCATAAAAATTGTGTAATATGATTAGATTTTATATGTCCGTGTGGAGTTATATCTAGTTTCTAGTTCTCCTAAGCAAATGTATTACTTAACAAATCTACGGTCAGACTGATTTCAAATTGAAGGAGAAAAGGCGTCGTCAGTACAATAATTGCAGGTTCAATTGATGTAATAAAATCAGACTAACACGTTTCTTGCAATAATCACTTCCAAGAGGGGATTGTAGGGAGTGATTTTAATGTAAGTAATGGCAATCAATAAAACACGTAGTGTAGCAATTTTAGAAGTTTTGGATGCTAGAAGAAGGTGAATTGGCACTTCTTTTTATTAAATTTTAAGGAGATAGAGGACATTTAAAAAAACTCTATATCATGTTAAAGTAGGATGGCTAGGAAATTTACCTAATACGTTGTTAACGGGTTAGTTTTGGAACTGTTGAATATAAATCTTACAATAAAACACAACACAATTTACTTCCAGGACATGCAATCACACTGAAAAGCTTTTCTAAATGTACATTTCAAAGACTGTGAAGTTGGAATTACTTGTAAGTTCTATTAAGTTACATACATTCAATTGAACGTATAAAAGTAATGTATTGTATTGGATCATTGGATGTATATAGAAATATTGTAGAATTACAAGCACAAATAAATGTTCATACCAATAATCATGCATTTTTGGGCTACGATTGACAGAAGTGGTTTATCGATTAAGAAATAGAAGACAATACTATACATGGTCTGTCATGAAAGTTATATGTTGATAAAGGTTGCATGCAAAGCAAAGGAAATGGTGGCCCAGTTCGGATTTGGATCGGATAATATACAACTAACTTTAAAGAATTATACCTATATGTACATATTTACCTTCTTACCATAAGCACTCAAATATATGCTAAACATACGTGTTTTAGATACTAAAATTGAATTATGTGTACACACCTCCGGAACATTATTCGGATGTTTTTTATTGGCTATCACGTTTCACACTGTTTCAATACATTAGTTCGATATTCTATCAATCTTATAGACCAAGTTTCTTTTGCGTATTTAAGACTTAAAGACAGTAGAAGTTCACTTACACGCAAGTTCAAGGCTCTAGATTACTCTTATGTCATTGGATTTGGTAGATCCCAGTAGACATGTAAATTCATAGAAATCAAGATTCATCTTGATAGAAATAAACATGAAGGATTTTTAAAAGTAAAGGTAAATGTATACAGGCATTCTGTTATTTGCATTATATGGTAACGGAACTAATGGAAGTGTCTTATTTTAAGCAACACATAAAGATGAGTAAAATATGTATGTCATGCTTCGTTGAACCGATCTGCATATATTTAACTTTTACAAGGTAGAAGAGAACATCTTATTAAATTTTACTACAAGAGTTTTATGGGATGCCACGAAGAACTAAATACCTATGAAAAACGCACTGACCTTTTTTTATTAGTACTTCGGTTTGTTAAATGTAATTTACGTTTTAGTTGTTTACATATCATTATTTCCATTAAAGGACCCCTATTTTACAATTTTAATGAAAAGAACTATGATGAAATCTCGTTATAAAAAGTAAGCTTTGAAAGATGTCTTTGCAGCTACTGTGCATGCAAATTATATAAGGGGTTGGGTTGGACATTTGTTGATTCTTTCTGTAGACTATGCATTATACTATTATGCATGCATTCACAATATTATTAAATTACATCTCTTTGCACGCATACCTAAGTTATAGTTACAGTAATGCTTTCCATACAACAAGCAGTCACGTCAAGGCAAGGTAGCGAGAGAGAGCGAAAACTGAGAAACATTTTCCATGAAGAAAATATGCATATTTGTTTCCAAATGGTTAGACTCCACTCCACAATTGCTACAACACGCATTCCCCTTGCACTTGGAAATGGAAACGGTTATTAGGGTGACTAGGGTGGGGCAACTATTTCTGTTCTTGTTTATATGAATGCCAGTGCGGACATTGACCACAAAAATGTGGTATGTTTGGTATTACTGTGATGTGTAAGTAATGAAAAAACGATGCATCTACAGTTCACCTGCAAATATAATCATCCTATGTAATATGTATGACATACGGATACTATTATAGAATTGTTAGATGTTACATACACAAGGTAACTTACAACTCACATTGAATCATAAATGGAGTAAAAGGGTGTAAGCAAATTGTATATAAGGAATGACCTTCCATGTTGCCACAATACAGCCCATAACTTCTCTCCACCATCTTCTTCATCTTCTTACCTTTCCACACTGTACACACAATATCCTAAATAATTTCGCATACATTATTAATTACCAAGGAAGGAGGCATTAT
>JAHZNG010003029.1:0-15560 GCA_027744375.1 Orchesellides sinensis
GTTTTTTACCGAGTACTTAACAACTGTGTAAACTCAATCACAGTGATCCCGTTGAACAAAACCGATACAAGCACAAACTTTATCTTGTGTCACGTAGGATATGTGGTTTTAACTGGGTCTGGATTATAGTAATTTAAATGTAAATTCTTTGCTTTGCTACTGGACGTAAATTAAATTGAAATTAATGGTTGTATGAAATGAAACTTAACACATATATTATGTAGTTATTTTCATTCGTCAAATACTTTGTTCATTAGTTAACTCCGAATGCCTGATGTGAGTGAGAGTTGAGTATCCAGAATTCATGAAATTATCACTGTCATAATTATATTTTGGGTACTATGTATTACCTACTTAAGAAGCCAATTAAGTTGTAACCTGCTTTAAAATTCAAGATTTATACATACATTGGACTTAGTAACTGATATATATCTGATGTCTGGAACAGAGTTGGAAGGGAACACATTTCAAGCGTAACCAACCTTTATATGGTACTTGCTACATCGGTATAATATGCATGCTTAAGTACATGATATTAATCCACATCTAATTCAAATATTTTCTTTCCTAGACCAGCTTTCTGGTTTCTTGTCTAGATTTGAAATAAAATAAGGTTAAATTATTTGCATTGGAAATTAGAATTACTGGCAGGATGATAGAAATACTCAGGATTCTAAAAAGATTAACTTACTACATTAATCAACTTGGCTTTAAACAACTAAAATCCATGGAGTGTTTGCGATAAGAAGACTATGGAAAACGTCATTCGTAAAATAGCAAGTAGCAGCCAAGTGGAAAGGTGATAAAAATGAAAAAACATACATTAATGGCAAAAATTCTAATCTCGTTGAATGTTGCTTCCATGCTTATGTAAGTCTTCAAGTTTTTTCCTGCAATGGTTGTAAAAGTCTTCATAGAGAATCTATTTAGTTGAAAGATTCCATGTACGTGTATTCGTATATCCTTTGTAGACATGTCATCATCCTGATGAATGATGATGACGCAAATCTTTAGCCACTGTCTTCTCATCCGTTCTTTCTTACTTTGAGTGTTTTTGGAATAAACACTAGAAAAGACTTTACTAAACTTGGAATAAGGTATTATCAAAGTTTCACACGATAAAAAACTCGTTGAGATTGAAGGTATGTACCTAGGTATGCACTTTAAGAAAAATTTCTTCAATACAATGTATGTATTTAACGAGTACATTAAATGCTTATAAATTCCATACATATTTCCATAGGCTCAACTGCCATGCAGACATCCTGGCTTTAATACGCATAGTTTCAAAGATAAACTTGAAAAGGAAATTGTTTTATAATTGATTTATTTAAATAATCAGACTGGATTTTCGATAAAAATTTCCAGTTAGTAGTTAACAGTAGCAATCCACATTGGAAATAACTATAATCCTGACTATGATATGAATTAGATATAATATGTGAATTCTTAAACATGCTAAGTCGATTATAAAGTACATTAATTAGAAAAAATCAAAATTTACTTTATTTAAATTTTTTATATAGAGTTTGTTTATTTCGAGTAGCTTAAATTTCACAGATAAATACGATAACAGGTACATTCAATTCACAATGTTTTGCTTTTAAAATACATGGCATGTTTTCATATGGAGGCAATAACAACATATCATCCCTGCATGCCTAAGATAATTCTAACTCAAATTATATAGTTTAAAAAAAGACATCTTATTGTGTCTAGGTTTAACGGAATTCAATCTTCCATGGAAAAAATTGCATTCTCAAAACAACTCAAGCTTATCGGTGAGTTTCAGTCTTTCTTTAATTAATAGGCTAATAGGTTTACTTATCATTAGAATAGGTTGACTACTCACTCACACACTAATATATACCTGTATTTGTACTACAGCCGAAGAATTCCACGCATCAGTTTAAACTGAATTCCAAATTACAACCTGTGTTTGTGTACCTTTTTAAGTCCCTTTAATTTTCTTACTTAGAAATTAAGTACGGTACTAAAGCTACGAGGAAAATGTAGAACAAGCGTGACCATGTTGGTATCTTACTGTGACCCCCTAAAATTCAGAGGTTCGGCTGACATAAATCAGTCAAACAAATGACAACTGCATTGCATGCAAGCATTGAATTTCTTCTCTTCTACCATTTGTTTTGACTCATCGATCGGTACGTACAGATATCATACGTCAATTAGTAGGGTTACAACTGGGAAAATAACACTAGGGAGCTTACAAAGTATTCCATAATGGTGGATACGCTAATGTTTTAACCGTAATACATCTGATGACTCACAACATATCGGAGATAATATGACCTTAACTAGTAAACTTTAATTTTGGCATTAAATATTAAGTACATCAAGTTGAGCACTTCATCGGAACTCCGAATATTTCAAATCAAGTGCTTATCGTGAGTATTCATTGCGTTTTGTGATGGAACGCAAGGAAAAGTAATGAGACACTTTGGGAAAAAGACAATTAATTGCTTCCATCAAACTGTAAATTTACATGTAATACCTCTATCAGTGTAATCTTTGACGGGGACGGTACCTGCTGTGGGGTACTAATTTATAGTAAAATAATATTCATATAAAATGTGTGTCTGACGTCACTGCATTGTGTGACATTGACATAGCGAACCTTGAGTCGGTGCCGACATGCAATTTCGAACAATCCACCGAATTAAATACGAAACCCAAAGTGCATCACTTCAGTAGGTAATCGTCTTAATAATCTGAAAGCACAAACCTAATGTGTCTGCTTACACTAATGGCTTGACAAAACTTTTATGAGAAAGAATCGTATTAAAAGGAGCACACGGACTTCTATGCAAGTAAATTTGCTTTCATGCGTAAAACACTATTACATACTCTACAATGGTCATCAAAATAATTTACAGGAATAAATAACTTTCCCCGACATCATTTGTTGTAGCTTTTTAAAGAATGTATATATATATAAGTACGTATCTTATAAAGTTCTGTACATTAAGCTAGTAGCCTGAGATATTAAATAAATGATTCTGTCATGTTTTATCATTACTCCATTTTTCATCCTCCAGTATAAATGTATATTATGCATCCATTTTCGTATGCTGTGGGCAGCAAGGGATTTTGTTTTAAGTCGCCCATGCAATGGAGGTGTTGTTGACGTGATTCAGTGGATCATGATTAAGACCGCCGTTTCGCAAGTAACTCTTTTCTTTCAGAAACTTTTCAAGTGCAATTTCATGCCCTAATAACAAAACACAATTGCATCTTTAGTTATATATGTATAATTTGATGTAGGCTATTTTAGTAGATCTTGCTTTTTAACAAATAAAGTTTGTTATAAGCTCAATGTACACTGAGCCTATTTAGAATTTTCAGGAAATGAACAAATTTTTACCTGGATTAGTTCCAATGGTCTGTCCTTCAATGTCAAAGTTAGGATGAGATCCAAGGGCAGATAGAGCTCTTGATACGCCAACACCTGAACGCCGAATACCATGGTCGACAAGATCGGCACCGAGAAGTTCTTCATGTGACTCCATCCTTATTGGAAGGAATTTGTTGATAATCTAATGGGAAAATATAGACTTGTGTACTAAAGCAATATATGTATGTATTTAAGTTAAACTGCAATACGGGCTATGACAAAAACGAATTAATTTCTCAAAACGCAAATAGTGCATTCCTAAAATTTTACAGATGCCTGTTACACATACCAATTTCAGGATAATGAGAAAAGTAAGGCAGACTGCAAGGATTAGCACTTACCCAGAGAAGGAGGAAAGTTATAAAACCAGCCCAAAGACTGAAGCAAACCGCAGCAAGCGTTTGAACCCCAAGCAAATATGCACCTCCACCTAAAACCATAAAAAGTTTCTTGTAGAAAACATGCGTCTACAGATGTGGTCAATACTGGGCGTTTATAAATACAATTTTAAGTTTTAAAGGTAAATCTGATGCTAATGTCGCAATGCATGAAATTAGTGAAATGATTAAACCCAAGGGACTCTTATCCGAAAGTAAGCTTACAAGTGATACTTTAATTACCATTTTACCGTCTTGCCGAAGCATTAAAGTCATATGAAAATTTGCGAGTAATTTGAATCTCACCTTTAAAAAGCCCTGACCGTCCATTTGTGAGTCCAAGTACAGTTTCTCCATCAGCAAACAGTCCGATGGCAACAACCCCCCAAAGTGCTGCGAGACCTATAAAAATGTTATATTTTAAACCTTGCCCTTCATGATTATAATATAACCAGACAATAAACTTTTGAGTTTGAATGATTATAACCATGTACTGATGTTGCTCCAACTGGGTCATCAATATGCAGCCAGTCAAAGAATGGTATTCCAAAACAAGCCAAAGCGCCTCCAACTAAACCAACGATAATGGATTCCCAAGGACGATAAATCGCACAACCTCCAGTGACTGAGACAAGAGACCCCAGAACTGAGCTGATTAGATCCAAGATATCAAATTTCCCTTTCTTCCTTATATAAGAATAGACAAGTCCAACGAGCCCCCCACCAAACGAGGCATTTATTGTAGCAACTGCAGCTCGGGCTGAAAATTTCCATTTGTGACCACTCACTCCAAAAACGCTGAAATAAGAAAATTCAGTATGGAATTACCAAGATTATTGCTTTTTATAGTTAAAATAAAGGTTTCTTTTCCAAATACCTGGCCAAGATACAAAACTAATTATGTTTTTTAACTAAGTTGTTCAAGTACTGATTACTTTTTAACCACCAAAGGATTGGATTTTGTATATAATTTGCCAAAATAAAGACAAAAAATTACCGCCCAAGTCGAGGCCCGAGCATCCAAGCCGCAACAAACGCTGAAATGGCAAATAGAGAAATTAACACAAGCCAGAATATAAATACAACTAAAGACAACAGACTAAAGATTAAGAATAAACGAGTGCATGATGTATTCAAAAATTGGGAGTTAAATACTGTATTATAACGCATATTTGCATAAATGCCCCATGGAATAATGTTTAGACGTAAATGAACTTTTTAAAGTTAAAACATTTGAATACCGCTTGAGCCTCCAACAAGATGAACAGCTCCTGAGCCACCAATATCAATTGCACCAAGATCGTGAAGGAACCCATTTCTTCTCCCTGAAATGTCAAAAATGTCAAGTAGAACATTCACAAGCAAAAATATTGCTAAATATGAGTTATAGTAAAAACGTACATATCCACCCTGCTGGAACACAGTAAACAATCTGTAACATGTCATTAAAACCGTAAGTAATACCATGCCTGACTGAATTAGAAAATTTAAAAGTAAGATAGTAAAAACAACGCATTCAATGCCTTACTGTGTTTAGAAGTGAAAACACGCAGTACGATCTGAAGTTGCATCTGAAAATTAAAGACCGAAAGAGATTTAGAGAAGAAGTTTAGTTACGAATCGGAATGATACATGATTGGTTATCAAGTGGATTTTGTATTTGTATTGACATTCATTATTTCAAAAATTAGTAAGCATTCACTTATTTATATTTTGGGTAATTCAACCATGAATATTGCAATATACAGACCTTTCAGCCATTGCTCCAGATACAATCGTAGTAGCTGTTGTTGCAAAGGAGAGTTGAAACAAGAAGGTGCTGAATATTTTGCCCATCTCGTCAATATCTGTTCAGAAAGCGTTTAGAAATTGGCACACCAATATATTTGTGTATATAACTTATAGGCCCAGGATCTCAGTAAGGCTACTTCTTCTGACATTACAGTAAGGAATAATACTGCGAATATTTGGATATTATGTCATTATGGATGTGCGTAAAATGGATGTATAAACCTTTTTAGTTGCCTGACGGAACTTTATGATATTTAAATTGCATGGGAAAGTAGCATAAACATAAAGTACGAAGACCGTATTTTAAAAACTCACCAGCATCAACAGGAAGACCGAAAGCTATGAAAGGATTAGAATACAGGCCTCCATATGTTAGTCCAAAACCAAAGAGCCAATATGTTATTCCTAGAGGTAAAATAATTTATTCTTAAATTTTTAAAAGGAGAATTAGATTATGCTGAGATTTAAATATTAAGTAACTGTTGGTTAAATATTAAATTCTAAAAACTGTAGAATCTAACCTCCAAAAACTTCCATTTAGCATGTTATGATTCCACATGTTTTGGATTTGAAGCCGCAGCATGAAAATAGAAAGCAAAAATGATTGAGATAAGTTAGAGCGTTGAAAGTAGGTAAGCTACTAAACTCAAGAGTTTCTCTGAAGAGAATATAGTGCTCAATTAAGCAGAAAGATAAAGATACCCTTACGACACGACATTATTTCTGTATTTCTCAACATACCAACATCAACTACGTTTTTCATCATTATGTTGACTTCATTTTTCAAGGAGACGCATCCAGACTCCAGCAAACCGAAGCCTAACATAGACATACAGGAAATTAATAGCTTGCCATCAATCACAATCGAGCAATAAAATGAAAAGCACCACTATATCACATAAAAGTAACTCTGGCTTTGAAACGAGTGAAGCCTTAAAGTAATGGATGGGAAATGGGAAGCTGATCATGGTAAATTGGATGTTATAACGGGGAAAGTGAGAAAAGGCTAATAAAAGAATGGCCTTTCTTAAATTAAAACATCTGTCTTTCACATAAATGGGAGAAAACGCCATATTACTACAAGGCCCTTGACTTCAACGGAAATCAGTCTACGACACTTTCCAAGTACGCATTACATTCAAATATGGCTCATATTGTTTGCAAATGCACTTTTCTGGTAAACAATAATGGTGCGATGTGCTTTGGCCAATGGGGGTCTAGAAAACCAAAGACGCTAGAGCTTATCTTTTGAGTGAAAGCTACTGAATGACAGATGTTCAATGAAGGCTTATTACGAATAACAATATCAACAAAAACGTAACTTGATATTTGAAAGGCGCAGTTTTCACATACCTGTCTGCATGGTAAAAATGATGAAAGCCGAAGTAAGGATCCTGTTAATAAATGTAAAGCATAATCATAAGTACAAATAGTATATGTAAATATTATGAACGAAACATGTCCATGTGTATAGTCAGCGAACGAAAATTCTAATTAAGTTCAACCAATTTTAATGACTAAGGTATAGATTACAGATGCTTTTCTTTTCAGCATCCTTACCATGTCGCGTCATCCCAACTTAGTTCTTCACTTGTTGTTGGCCCTCCACTTGGCCGATCTGAACTGTTTTTCGCCGTCAATTCTACAACAATGATAAATTTGGCGCAGTCATTAACACCAAAGTTTTTGGTTTTTTGTGATACAAAGCCAATGTAGTAGGAATATAAGCGATAATTTTAGCGTAAAAATAGCTACAGCCAAAGCTAAGATAATTATGGTCAAAGTACAAGACGCTTTAGCCTATATTAAATGTCCGATCGACAAATTCTGATCCTCAATTACCTAATTACGGAAGGTTTGTCCGAATAAAAAAATAACTGCCTGAAATGACGTGAATGCGGAAGTCAACACAATGACACCAAACCGGTGGCGTGTGTGCAATAAATTAGGTTTAACTCTTTATTGAATGAAGTCATGCATGCATACTATTATTTCAACAATTGCATAACATTCATCGAATCTATTGCTTTCGATAATAGGAAAGAAATAATTATTGGTTCCCTTGCAAGACATCCTTCCCTTTCCCCTTGTATCTTTCTTTGTGCCTTAACAATTCTTTGATAAGTCAAGAGATCATCAACATAATGTTTAAGTTGTCCGTACTATATTTCAAACAGTTTTGATTTCCAGACTTAGCTCACAGTATTAGAATTGGTATTATTATCTGGTACTTTCAAATTTTCAGGTTAAAGTCTAAAGCTAGATTCTTTGAAAAATAGAAGTTCGTTTTTTAACAATTTTTAGATGTCTGCAATCAATTTATATAGGTACTTCACAAAGTATGTATGCAGACTCGCTAATTAAAAATACAAGATTTGTTACTCTAAAATATTTACATAAAACCTGAAATACGATAACAAGATAACGACTTGTATTTAGTTTAGGACATCAGCACGTGTCAATGTATTTATATTATGTAGCACACGTACAAAGTTCTGTTTAAGCGTTTTTGTTTTGGGTTTCTAGAGCATGATAACGTATTGTCCCAATGGGCGTAATTAATCCGTGAAAAATAATTTTTGAAGAGTACTATTTCGTTTGGAATATGAGTACATTGTACTGTGTCCTTTGGTTTCGGTTAGATTTCTACGTAATAGCCACAACTTCCAGCTAAATCTGGCAGTATGGTATTTAAATATATGGACTTACTAGATACAAGAAAACAATGAAAAGAATTTAGTCTTACCTCCATCCATAGTATACGGTTGGAACGCCATTTTGAAATCAGGTTCTATCGTTATTAGGACTAATAGGGATTGAGTTATCAGTGAAAAAGAAAAGTAGAGAATAACATTTCTTTAATAATGCATTTCTTGCAATCCTAGCTAACAGGATAACTAAGGTTTACCATGAAGTTTTGAATAACACTGATACATTTCGACACAGATTAAATAACACTGCTCAAAGTTATTTTTGAAATATTTTCAAGAAGGCATTAAAAAACTTTGTCACTACTTCATTGGATTTAGATACTTTTCAAGATGAAATATCTATTTCTTCTGACAAAACATTATTTTGGGGTTATACAAGACAACTCTTGTGAAGTGGCTTTCTACGACCCGACTCCTGGTTAGAACTAGTAGTAAAAACTCCGAAGACGGGGACTCATACCAAAGGATTCTGCTAAAACTTAACCAGTCTTCGCCTTTCATACTCTTGATACTCAATTTCAGTCATGGACTATACCCATTTGCCTATTATAGTATCATATCATGTCTCATGTTGCAGCAATCATCAGCTCAAGTGGAAAAAGAGGAATTAGGAGCTTCCCGATATTGTCACGAAGAGGGTAAACGGCAACTAACTGTTGTGCTGCTTATTTGCGATATGTATGTGCAGCTAAGCCTTTAATTTTCTTTCTCAGATGCACGCAATTCCAGAAACTGTAGTCCGTTCAAGGTAAACAAGAGTTTGGTTCTGTTTCAGATACACACGTGTGTAAAACATTTGTAAAAATTCCGAGTAGGTTATTGCAGCAATTATTCCAATCATTTCTAGCTGCCTTCCGCAATGACACTTGTGCACTTGCCAAAATGTAATAATTGAAGCAGACATGTAAATCTCTGTTTTTGCATGTTTATATTATCTTTCAGTGATAATTTTTGCTTACATAAAACATGAAGGCCAGCCGACTCATATAGTAGTAGTCTGTATACAACATTCATTTCCGTTTTCAGTGGAAAGAGGCAGTGCCACTGTATGGTGCGCACGGTCATTGTCACTCGGGACAAGATATTCTACAACCAACTGACGTCATCATAAACGAAAGGCGTGGAGAATTTATGGAGAAAAAGACGATTAACCAGCGGCTGCGACTTGTGTGGCAAATATAGAGCGTAATTTTTCGTCATCCGTGTCTTTTGTCCGTGCCTGAAATCTAGTACGTTCATTAAGTAGGGTGTAGAAATAATGAAGAAAAGACATATTATGGACATTTGTTATTATGTATGTCTCAAGTAATCGGCACTAATGTGCGTGGGTCACCAGGAAAAAACTCTGCTCGTTTATTTATACGACCAATTGACCATCACGGCCATAAAGCTATTTGCAAACATCAATATTGAATGTCAAATGAAAATCAACCTTCTACGTTTGGGCATAAATGCTGGGCTCACCTACAGCGTTTTCATTTGTGTCCTTTGTTCATCTCAGTTTACAATTTAGAGAAGACGCTGTTTGATACACATGTCAGCTTCCAACAATCATTCTGGAGTGAACTTTGTCTTCCCATTTTAATTCCCGTGTGCAATGGCTCCCTTTCTTCCAAAACTTTTCGTAGTTCTGGTTTTCATCTTCATTGTTTTTACTACTGGTTAGTGCCAGTTGGTAGAGGAAGTAAGAAAATCCAGACGCCTTTCTCAACATCCTGTTTTTTGCAATAGTTATTGAGTTTAAACTAATCCTGAACGAATACTTTTAATCCTGTTTTGTGTGTAGTGTGTGCCAACCGGGGGAATATGCGTTATAGAAGTGGCACTAACAGGAGGATGTTGCACTGGTTTCTGTGCCGTACAGCCTGGGCAAGTAGAAGGGATTTGTGACGTGCTCCCTGGCGCTGTTGCTGTTGTTGCAACAGCTTAATATGGATTTCTTCACACGTGAAGGCAACAAGTATAATGCAGCATTGCAATGTCATCTTCCAGTAAAGTGTAAATTATACTGCAAGTACGGTAAAGAAAGACCACTGTCAAAAACCTTTTAGGATTTGAATTTTCTACATGCGATAAGAACACATTAAACCGCATTTATTTGCCAATGTTGCTTTTATCCAACTATTATTGATTAAATTCTTAAGCATCTGTACAGTCATCGTTTACGATTGTCGTTGACTTGATATTGGAAATTTAAATTATTGCTCATATGTAAACTTTGAAAAGGATTATTTGTTGAACTGGAAAAACCAATTTAGTTTTTACACTACCTGTGTACAAGCACAAGTTCCCTTTCTAATCTTGACTTCCTCTTTCCACACAAAGCGTTTAAACATTTCAATTTATTCCACTGAGATGAAAGTTATCATTTAAGCGAGGATAATGAGTCGCCCTTGTGCATAAACATGAGCCATTAGCTTTTACTACCAAAACTTCTTACGTACATTGGAGCATCTAAATATCTAGCAAATATTAAATAGTGATCTGTAGAATACAACACGCACAGCTACTCCTTCTAAAATTTATCTTTCACACCCTTTCAGCTTATACTCCGACTTGTTGACTTGATACTAGAGCGTGAGTCAGAATGCTCACTGAGGGTAATTAGCCATGTTTACTCTTTGGTGTGTACTCATGCTATTATTACACTCATCAAAACTGCTTAACGCATGAACAGTAAATGAGTGTGAATGGGTTTTTGATGTGTCATTTTTCATGCCTACAAACTTGGAATAATGCCAGTTATTACTGCTAAATGCTTACCTTAAACTAAAGGCATAAAATTCCTTTTGAAAACCATAAACAATATTTAAGCATGGCTACTAGCTCAATTTTAACCAAGTTTTGTTTCAGACAATCTTTGGTAGCAAAACGTACGAGTTATAATCTTGCGAAGAAGCTCTGTAATAATCTCTCTATTCGTATAATCTGTCGTTGGATTGAAATATCTTCTTCAAGTCTACATTCCGGCTTTTTGGGGAAAATGGCAAGAATAATCTGCTTGGTCGTTTTCTGTTTGCTTTTCATCATTGGGAGTGGGACAGCTTTGGAATTCGTAAGTCTATTAAAGCATTCGAAATACTCCGCTCTACTAGTCTGTTCATGATTTTTCTTGGAAAATGGAAATCCCGAGTTGATACCATTTTCCATAATTACTCCTCTTGTAAAGAAGTTATAAGTATAATATGTATTCAGTTAGGAAGTTAAGCCTTATCCTTATGTGATGTTTGCGTTTTCCAGTGCATACGTGACCGTCAAACTTGTGTTCCATCGGACGGTTTGAAGGGCAATTGTTGCAGTGGTTATTGCCTTAGTCGGGATGGGATTAGTGGAGAATGCGGTTACAACCGTTACTATTCTGAATCATCTGATTACAATTACTAACCTATCTAACATACACAAATATATATATATATACATTACATACATAACAGTATTCAATTTTATCTCATTTTTACATGTTTGGTGAATAACCAATACATTGAACTTCACACAAGAGTCAATTCTTAAAATCTATTCTGAAAAATTCCTCGTTACTTGACTTTTTATGCACTCGAACTCGAAATGAGCTTTATAGTATATTTGTAATGAGTTTTTCAAGTCTCAGCGTCTCAAGTCTCTTTTTATGACAATAAATGAATAGAACAAGTCTTTCTTCTTTTTATGAAACAAGCTTTCCTTGAAATCAATGAAATTCACTCAAATTGAAATTCCAGCAGTCACACTAGGCACAAGGTGCAATCACATATTTCGCAGTAAACGTGCGTATGTAATGACATTCGTTTTATTACTCATTTTAATAGCTGTTTTGAGGATCACAGATGAGTAGGTTCGTGACAAAAATAGCGTGAATAGTAATTATCACATCCATGCTAAATAATTTTTCTACTTACATGCAAGCATCATAATAAGTAATAAATATCGAATGCAATGATGATATAATGTACAGGCTATATATAAGCTTTTTTGTTAGCAATGAGTTATTATTTTTTGATTTGTCACTACAACTAGTAATCTTTCTGTTAAGCCCAATATTGTCAACTTTATTTTGTTCTGAATATTAGCACATTCATACCTTTGTCACCTTTGTCAATAAGCATTGGTTTTGAGTTCCATTAAAAATGTATTGTCGTAGCGTTAAAGTTGTATTTTTAACTTACATCTGCGCTGTGCATATTGTGGCGCAGCCAACAAAAAATGACAACAAGGAGCTTTTTACGGATCTACAATCTTTAGAGGTTTGTTTTACTTAATTATATTATTTTCAATAATTGTGTATAGTATTTTGTGTGGAAGCAGAATCGTTTACAATATGTTGGAATACTTGTAATTTATTAGTGCATACCATCTAACTTCCCATGCACACCTGTCCGTAATTCCACTCAAGATGTGTCTATGGAAGACACTACAACTGAAAACCCTACTACAAAGAGACCAGTGCCGTCCTGTTGTACTAAATGTTTATATGAACCTGGATGGATTGACGCGTATTGTGAGTAGATACAAAACTGATGTGTTTTCATGGATGTTTTAAGTTATTCAACCCCTTTTTAATGATTTTTAAAAACTTCTAAAGCAAATGTAAGCATTTTATTCTTCGTCCTAACCCAGCATGTAAAATTAATTCAAAAGTCGAATGTATGATTTATGTTGTGACAAATTGAGAAACTGGTTTTTATTTTCCGTTTTCATGCATATGATTGGTTGTTTATCTATAAATTTTGGAACGGGATCGACCTAAAATAGTAAAGATTTTGTTTCATGAAAATTCTACTCTCCTCTGGGTGCTTCCAAGTCAACTCCAATACGTGCAGGTCTTGGGAATGCTGGTGAATTGTCTGGGTTCCATCCAAACCTTTCTACACGAGTTGTTCGTCCTTCCCATCCTAAGAATATTAAAATGCATAATACGGAATATTAAAACATTTAGCAATACAATAACACTACCTTTATTAAAATTTCAAATGCTAACCTGCATTGGCATCAGCCATAGCGTGGTACACGATCCAAGGCTCACTTCCATCTGCATATACATTCATCATCATTTTTAAATACCTATATTAGTTTAATCAACTGTCAAAATGATAATTTGATTTTGACAGACGACCTTTTGACATCAGGAGAGATACAACATAGTTGATTCAAGCACTTTCAATAAGTAAAAGGTTAGGTAAAAGCTGTATCATACCAGGTGATGTGGTAAATGAAGCATGACCAACACCAAATACTGAATTAGCATCGTTTCTCCAAAATACGGGTTGGTCATGTCGCCACCAGTTTCCTGGATTCATTGGATCAGCACCTCCATCGATTCCCATAAATCCTAAGTTGTAGTCTGCTGTCCAGGAGCCTGAGGCTGAGTAAATGACAAACACGCGACCAGCGTTATGGAGAATTTGTGGACCCTCTAAAAGTCAATTACAAACAAAACCCTTTGAGTATTATCATGAGATTATTACGCCTTTGATGTGCATCAACCTGCAAGATAATTAATTAATGCATACAAACCTAAGAGTGCGGCGCCATTGGTTTCCCATGAATACCTTGGTTCGGCTAGCAAGGCTCTGTTGGAGCAAATGGTTTCAGGGTCACACATTCTTGCAATGTACAAGTTCTGAGGAAAGCCAGCATTGATAGTTGGCCAGCCAGACCAGATAAAGTAGTGTACACCATTGCTATATTGCAACACGGTTCCATCAATAGCCCAAAAGTCGTCTCCAGGCACAGTCATTCTATTCGCATGCACAAGATCAAATTTAATTAGATTGGATTCTCAAGAAGCTAATGAGGCACAGCTGTCAATCTTCATCTCGTTTCGTGAAGTTAGGAAAAGGACGAGTACATGTTATGTCACTTTGTCGTATAGTACAAATTATGTACTAACAATACCTTTTTGGCTCTGTATATGCTCCCATAGCATTGTTTGGGTCCAAAGAACGACTCACATACATACGATGGTTTGCATTGTCTCCATTGTCCAGCGCAAAGTAAAGGTAAAAGTTTCCATTGATATAATGAAGCTCTGGAGCCCAAAGGGACATTAATCCTGGTGGAGCTCGAACAACAAGTGCTCTTTCAGCATTCCTCCAGTTGGAAAGTTGGCGTGATCTGTAGACAGCAACACCATTGTCTTCAGAACGAGGCATATAATACCAGCCATCGTTATGCTTATGACAATACGGATCCGGCCAAGCAAAGTCAGCAACTGGATTACGGAAAGTTGCCTTTACAGTTCCATTTCTTAAGCTAAAACTTTGGACAGAGCCAAAAATAGCTAGTAGAAGGAAAACTGGGACAAACTTAAAACTAATCATTGCAAAATATTTTGTAATGGAGGGGTACAAATTGAAGTTACGACTTGATTACCTCTGGAAGCACTGAAGGAGAGGAATAGTAAGCGGTCCATTTTATATTTGAACGTTACTTTTGGATGTGGTGAACAACAAAATGTCAATCAGTAATTAATTGCGACTAGAACGTGAGTGCTGATTGACAGATAATGAAGTAAATCACTCATGTTTATCTGGAATTTCGACGGTTTTGTTACGCCATGTCATAAGTTGGATTGGTTTGCCATTCCATGCAGGCTTTTTGCTAGCTCTTGGATTTTAAAATCTTCTGTTATCGTCGTTGCAAAAATTTAGAGCATTAATGTAGGTTTCATAACTGTGTCCATCAATCTATTTGCAGTTGTTAAGATATCTCAACTTACAAGATTACAGCCAATGAGATAATGTCTTGTCATTATGTACCCTAAATACTTGTTCGTGACTTATGTTTTATCAACGCTTGTAACATTAGTGAGAAGTCGTTTCCTGCCATGAAGTTAAAGTTGCAATCAAAAATGTCAGGCATGTCTCATCAAAAGAAAAGACTATTTATATAATTTGTATGCACACAAAATTTCCAGATTAAATACTGGTTTTATTTAAAGAAACGTATTGTACTCTATAGGTAGTAAAATGCATTAACGTTGCAACGCGGCTAAAGATGAGAGTGTGGAAAAATTCTCATACAAGCATAGTCAAATCAGTTCTTTTATAGATACCTACATAACATTCACTTGTACCCAAAAGCATGCATTACTATTACTATTGGCTTATAAAAGTTATCGTTTTTTATTGTTCTCAAAGCTTTATCTCAGGCTAAGACGATATAAAATGTATGCCAGTTAGCTATGCTCTGGTTTATTCAATAAAAATCCATCTTCTTCCCACCAATTACCAAATCAGAGCAATATTCCATATTCCACAAATGCTAAGTAGCTTT
>JAHZNG010003030.1:0-15450 GCA_027744375.1 Orchesellides sinensis
CAAAAATGCCAAAAATGATAATATTGTTTAAAAAAACACGCATGATAGGTACTTTTAAAGTGTGCCGTAAACCGCATTACCATTAGCTGCTTACATTTATTTTGTTTATGTTTTCCACTCCAAAATTGACACAAGTTGTGGCAAAATTACGAAATGGGACAAACATCCGAACATACTCAAATAAAAAATCTGTCGCTTAAAGACTTCCGTACGAGCTAACTTATTTACAAATATGCTCGCATGAGTTTTATTTAATTTCGTCGCATATTTTTTAGCTTTGTGTCATGCATAATTTATATTGTATCCTAACCTAGGGCAAATTCACGAATTATTATGTATATACGCAATAGTATTAGTTTGTATGCAGATGCAAACAGCAATAAACATAAACACATTTTTGAGTTCTACTTAAACGAAATTAATCGGTGAGCTTGACAGAATGACATGAAAATGAGAGTGGAACATATTTAATACATCTCTAGGCTTTAGATTAGCACAGTAAGCCCAGTTGCGACCAGGCACGCTATGCAATGACATACATATTTGAAAGCGTGCCATTTTGATTTGCCTTTGGGATACTCCAAAGAAATCTACATACATACTTAATGCCTCTAGCTTTATAAATAAGAAAGTGAGAATCAAATTACAATCTAATTTAAATCGATTTTTCTGACTGATCCTTTTCTTTATTATAAGATCACATCTAAATTATAAGATTAAAAACGACTGCGACTGCAATTTTACATAAATAAAGCGAATTCCAAAATGCAAGATAATTTTATACAGAGTAAAATATGCTTATAAAAAGTAGAGAAGTTTATTAGGTAAGTTCTAAATAACGTGCTAATATGCAGCACCTGCCCTTTATATATTACGTACGTGTAAATACACACATATGCACATGCATTTACAGCCACGCACATGGTACAAAAAATGCTTATGCGGTAACACTTTTTTATGTCCATTTTTTGTTTAAATCCTTTCAATTTCCGTCTGCACACTTGTATCTTGATGCTACACACTCACAAAAATATTTCTAGCTGTTTTTACGATTAGCTTAGTTGTTTATGAGTTTTCAAATTACGATTTAGTTATTACATTTGTGGCTGTGGCTTTGCGGTGATAATAATTTCATACTGTAAATCTTTTCCTTAAAAAAATCATACGGCAATTTATGAGCTGTGATGCTGTGAATCGAAAACAAAGGGAGTACCCAAAGCAGTTCGATGACATCTGACAAAATATCTGTAGCATAAAACATCTCTTGTCAATTTTCTTTTAGCACGTAAAACGCCCATTTACAATTTTTTGCGCTTTTAAAACTAAAATGTGTTATTGCATCAGCAATAAATTGAAATGAATCATCACAGCCACTGTGATCGTAATGCCTTAATCTTAGGTACAACTAAATACGCAGTCGTCCACATAAAATTTCTTCATTCATGATTGATAATCTTGTAATCACACATCAAACGTCATTTTAGTCACTGTCACTGTTTTGCTTGTTTATTTGTTTTAATCTGTTGTAGCTTGGCGCAAGTAGAGCAGTTTAGTCAGTTCTCGTCTGCAAATCTCTGTGAATCATCGTGTCAACTAGGAATATCTTTGTGTATGTCAGGTGCGGTGCGTGGTGTCACATAGCCTTATGCAATCTTTATAGCACGTGAGTATAATTTGCAAATAGCATCTCCTCAAAATTGTGATCTTCACTATAAAAGCTTTCTGGGTCGATGGTTTAGACGGTCACACCAGTTCAGAGTGAGGAGCAACCCATTTCTTCTCCCAAAATTAAAAAAATAACTTATTTTTCAAAATGTTTCAAAAATCGGTGAGTTATCCATATTTTTCATATATACGTGCATAAAATATGTGGAAATTAATTTTATTTGGATTTTTATTCAGTGTTGTGCCATTGTTGTCCTCATTGCTATGTCAGTTTGCATAGTGCACGGA
Organism: Orchesellides sinensis; assembly: GCA_027744375.1. Taxonomy (NCBI): domain Eukaryota; kingdom Metazoa; phylum Arthropoda; class Collembola; order Entomobryomorpha; family Orchesellidae; genus Orchesellides; species Orchesellides sinensis. The sequence goes on from JAHZNG010003030.1 coordinate 1,954, forward strand.
GGGTATTCTGGAGTGGTGGATGACGAAATATGGGATCGTGTTTTAAAAGTGCTTAGTAAGGGGTACGGAGGAAGCAAGATTATTTTGAGCCACCCTGAACCAGCTTATTTGGTGGATTCCTATACGAAAATATATAATCATGAACCTGCCTATCATCATCGACATGATTATGGTCATCATAATCATCACAGCCCATACTCTTCATATGGAGCACCTGCCCTTCATTCCAGCTATGGTCCGCCACCGTCTGCGTATTACCATAATAATAATCAGTTAGGATATTACTAAAATGTTTGTTGTTAATATAAAAAAATTAAAATATAAAAGTGGAAATCAAGTTAACTGTGTTACGATTACTGTTATAAACATTTAGAAGAGTCGAACTAATTCAAGTAGTTGCATTTATATTAAATATGGTGGATCTAATTAGTATTACGCACCTAATCACACCCAATGTCCAGTACTTTCAACTAACAAAACGAATGCAAATGTCGAAAAGAACGGAATTAGTATACATATTCATAAAATCATATTAAACGTCCTTTTCATTTTTTAGTCCGCTTGAGCATATTCCACAGTAGTACATTTTACATATTTTTTATTTTATATATGTGATGTTTTGTTCACGCATGTTTGTAAGGTTAAACGTAATTTACAATCAAGGATAAAGTAGCAAATTGCTTTTAAGTCAATTTCATATATGAAAAACCTTTCATTTTAAAAACACTGTTTACGTGACACTGTTGGCTTTTTTCAGGGTCATTAAGCATAAAGAATTGATAATTTAAATGAAAATAGATATGCTGTGTGGTGATTTTGTAATTTCAAAAGAGCTTACGAATACATGATTAGTTAGTGCATTAAAATATTTATTTAATTTAAAATATTACACCTTAAATCAAATCGATTTATATTCGGACAACCTTACGCCTAACACTAACAAGTGTGATCATTTAAGTGGAAGTAGTTCAGTGCACGGAACGATTTTTAATAAAGGAATTCCACACGACTTTGATTATTAAGCAGCGAAAGCGAAGCTGAAGATGCTTTGTATGATTACCATTGACGTGTGTCTGTGTGTCTGTGATCACGATAACTCAAAAACGAATTGACCGAAGCACATGAAATTTGGCAAACATGTAGAACACCATAAACCGGAGGCCAAACTCGTTACTCAAGAAAATCGGTCAACAAACAAAACCGTCAGGCACAAAAAAACCGTTTTTTCCCTTGAAGAATATTTTGTATAACCAATAACCAAAATATCCAAGGCGAATAATATGGTAGTCCAACCTAAGATAACATATTTTAAGGGGATATTTTGGTAGTTTAATGTAAAAAAGTATGCAAACGATATACTTGGATGAATGAATGCAGAAAAATTTGTAGGTGGTGTATTATAAGGTTACAATCGGTTGATAAACAAAACTGTTTGGCACAAAAACCGTTTTCTCACAATTTTGCGTACTACAACAAAAATATCCAAGGGGAATATTTTGTACCACAGAAAATCCAAGGATGTAAAATATATGTAAATGGCATAGTTGGATGAATATATATAGAAAAATAAGTATATCTTGTATTTTGATGGTTATTTAAAGAAAAATGTGTAAATGCTATATTTAAAAATCAATTGTGGAAAAATATACAGGTGCATACGTGCCATAATTTAAAACCCAACCGAATTCTCAAAGTTATACATTTCAATAAATATAAAACGTATAAGAATACCAAACAAATTTCGGTCGTTAGGCCGAAAGATTTTACCTTTGTCAATTAATACAATTTTATTATTGCAATTTATAATAAATTAATTTTTTTTGCTGTTTACTGTCTACTCCATACATATTACATTTTATTTCGTCAGTCTCACTCGTTACATTATTTTCATTAAATAAATAAAAGATAAAGATAATTGGAGGGAGTTAAGGATGAAGCAAATCATTCAAAATATAACAGCAATAGCCAACAGGACGGAAAACGGAGTAGCAGAAGCTGAAGAGACAGATAGCAATTCACTGTTCACTCCTGGAGATAATTCTATGTAAGAAGGATGCTGGTACTGGTGGTAGTGGAGTTGTAAAACTGACGACTCACGTGGTTACCAAAATGACCTGCTGCAAGCCTTCCAGTGGTAAATTCTCCCTGGACAAAGTTTGGTAACCGCAGTAGTATGTACCAAGTCGCATCTTCTAATGAAAACAAAAAATTAAATTTTTTGTTGTCCTGTCTGTTACCATTAAAAGTAACTGACAGCACAAGACGCCTTACCTACGAAGGCGAGGAAATATACCGCAGCACAACAGACGCCCAACCTTCGTCGCTGTCTTGGGAGGGAACTCCGGCGTCCTTCTGTAGATGCCACCGGAAGGACGAGCCGCATCTCCGGGCTCCTTGGCTTGCAAAGTGGAGATCCTCCTTGCCAGATACAATTAAGGTTAAAAGTATCTACACTTGTGCACTATCCAACAAAGCCACAAATAGAAGAACACCGCAAGTTCCCCCCGGGGACTTGGGATGGAGGAAGTTCCCCGTCCTCCTGCGTCCTTCTGTAGATGCTTTCCAAAGGACAAGGCACATATCCACACCCAGTAGCTTAAAAGGTGGAGGTCCTCCTGGCCAGATAATATAAAAGTTAAAAGTGTCTGACCTCGGTGCCTTAAAACTCCCTCCCAACCACCCTCCCATTACTTACGGACTTAGAATTGTGTAAGGGTTGTGGTAATGTAATGTATTTTACCAGTTCTTCTTCTGTTTTGCACATATAGTAAAAATTAATGTACTTTAATTCGTATGCATAATATTTGGATAAAAAATTATGATGCTATTTGCCAGCATTTGGTAAATCTGAAGTGACGTAATCCCATTCGTCTTCTTCATCGGACGAATCTTAGTCTTAAACAGCTTCCCAAAATAGCAAAGCAGGCATTATAACACTCCGGCAACAGCGGCGAAAGCTCGAAGGATAGTCCATACGTAATTGATTTCGTGGCAAACAGCCAGGACCAACCAGTGTAGGGAACAAATCAAACTTAAGAAAACAGACAAGATTTTACTCTTAAACATGGTTTGGTAACCTGACACAAAATATGGTGTTGATTGCAATGGGAAGGCTAGCTACATATGTTGTTCGCCTTCGAAATTTTTTGGCAGGTGTGTGCTTGCACCAAAATATATTCCAAAGTGAAAACAACAAAAAAATTTTCTAAGCCCTGAAAAGCATCTATTTTAAGATAGTATTAGCTGTTTGAAGGCGCAACATAAACTTAATTGTGTGAATATTGAGAGTTTGATGTGTGATATATTGAAATTTGTGTGTAAATCCTATACCAGTACTATTCTATTCCAGATGCCAACATATGCGCAATGTAATATGCAGTGTGATGTAAACGTGCTTGCATATGCATACACAAAATTCAGGTATTACTAAAATTACATAGTTGTATAAATAAAACAGCAAAAGATTCAGATTTCTGGAAACGAACAATCTTAAAATAAATACATAAAAACTGGTTATTTTAACAACAACGCAATTGAAAATCAGGATAATTTTTATTCCTGTTGTTCCATTTAATTAACTTTTATTAACACGAAACATACTATTATATTCAAAAATTTCAGTTTTTCATATCTGCTGCTGCTAAACGGAAGGGAATTTCCCACCATGTGGTGTAAGGGTAAACACAGTTTGGGTTTTGGACTGCTTTTACTTTTTTTGCATACTAAAGGGGGATATGCAAGTAACGAGAATAAATGCTACCTGCGAATTTTGGAATTTTTTGGAATTTTTTGGAAGCTTTTCAACTCGTATAAAACACGATGATTTTTTGGAGATACAAAAGTATAATAAATTTATCAATATATGTATATCAAGGTATTTAGCAATTTTACAACCTAGTTGAACCAACATACCGGCATGTATAACATGGTTTTTCATTATAAGGGAATTTGTGAATCTGGAACGGCCGCATAATTGCAGACGTATGGTCACAAAATAATATTTCTGTTAGACAACACGAAAGGTGGAACGGCAGTTGGGTCCAGTACTGGTGCTACAAACTTGCAAAATTTGCACCTCGGTCAGGAAGGATTTCTCAGCATTGGTGGTAGGTATCATATAACTGTCAGATTTGTTTGATGTTGGTTTCAAAATAATATGCTACAATGTTTCACATAATGATTTGGGACCACAGGCAAATGAACGTGCTAGGCAAGGCTCCTCGTGATGAACAAAGAGACACAGCTAAACTTACGGTTGGTCTAAACAATGCCGAGAAATTATTAACACGAGAACTAGAGCTTATCATCCGGAAGCATGTCATTGACATGATATTATTTCGACCCGATACTGGAATGGACACATGCACGGTTATTGGACGTATAGCTCGAGAGTATGAAGAGAAACATAAGTACATCTTAAGACAGTACGTTTGTCTAAAGGAAGTGAGAAATCCTCCTCCTCTTACTTCGTCTACTCCAACATCCCATTCAACGAGCTGCAATGGCACAGTCTCTTCCTCAGAACCTCCACCGCCTGTCCCACTTAAACAAACGTGCACTGAGAATCTCCAAAAAGACAAACAACAATCAGCAACAGCTAGCGGAGCGTCGCTTTATGCTTCATCAACACCTCAACCTATGAAAATCAGTCTTTTTTCTATTTTTCGTTGCGACGAGTCTACAGATGCTTTTGTACCTGAAGTTTTCAAGGTAATTTTTGCAAAAATTGATTATCTGTGTAATTACAACGCTTGGAGTCGAAGTAATACTTGGAGTCAAACTTTCATATAATAGGTAACTGATCCAACATCCCAAGCACCAAACGGCTGCGGTTTTGGTATTCCGGTAATAATTGCAGCGTACGCACCTGAACTTTTCAAAAAGAGAATTGAAGAAGTTAAAGGCAGCCGATCAATGGTTGTAGAAGAATTTGGAACGCCTGAATCGGATATAGGTATGCCTAATGAACTTGAAGCATTTAAGCCAAGAAATGACACCCATTCGTGAATTAAAATTTTCCAATTCACAGATGTAATGCAACCGGAAATTGGTGATAGAAGGCACGTTTCAGTAAATACATTGAGGAGCCTCGCTGCTGTTGAGACAGAAATTTCACGTTAGTTCGCTGACTCAAACACACACAAAGGAATGATTGAAGAAATAAATGCGTCCTTCAAGACGTATCCTAGAAGGGAAACGCTCTGTGAAAAGACGAAAGGAGCAGAGATGGGATGAAATGATAAGATTATTAAGGAATCATCAATCTGCCAACATTTCTGTCGATTAGAAAGGAAATCACAAAACATCCAAGCATCGTTTAATTGATGGGCTCGAACAGTTTAATAGTCCCCAACACCAAGATGCCTAAAGAATCAATGCTTAGTTGTAGCCTATGCTACAAGAAAAAGTCATCTTCTGAGCCTTAAGGCAAATACTCAGGACATTTTCTTGCCAGAGACGTAGATATCCGGTTCAGCGACTCTAATGTGGACACACAAACCAATTGAAAAAAACCAAATAGCTTTGGGTGATCATTCTAAGTCACTTTGGTATAGGACACTGGTAGAAAAACAAAAGTAACAGGCACAAAACGCGTATGCTATTTCATTTTATTATTATAATTAGTTATTACTTATACAATAAACGTAATAATCTTTTAATACCGTCATGCGTATATTTTTGTTAACTACTCAGAATACAAAACGCTGTTGAAAGAGTAAAAATAGGAATTTCAGAAGTTATTAGCTAAAAAGGGAGCTACCGCCAACATATTATTACTGATTCATGGAGAAGCCAAGATGACCATCCCATTTAACACCCATCCAAGGATCATAGAGTTATTTGAAGAGTTAGGCGTATCATCCCAGCTGGATTTTTTCGACCACAAAAATGCCATGGCCCCAGCAAAGTTCAATAAGTTTATTTCATTTCATTTCCCAAAATCACTAGTAAAGGAAATTACCAAGCGAAAGGCCCCACTAGCCTTTCTTCTTGATACTGCTTTAGATAGGTATTTTATTAATAATATTAATTAATTCCTTAATCCCATTTAGTTATTGTAGTTAAAAAACTAGTTTCCCATAAACTAACTTACATACGTTTTTAATTTCAGTGTTGGAAACGAATTCCTGTCAATGGAAATTCAGATGGTGGAACCAGGGTTAGAATACCCACAAGTGTATTTAGAGAGAGTCAATAAAATGGGTGCTGATAAGACGACCGACGGGTATCTGCGATTACTAAAGGAATCAATGGAGGAAGACCACAAAATATGAGATTCCAGACCTATGGAATCATCTTAGACAAAATTTAGAAACCGTGACGACCGATGGTGTAAACCTAAAGATTGGTGGAAGCATTGGACTTATTGTGAAGTTAAGCGAATCATTATTCGGACCAGAAAAGAAAGGAAAACTATTTCAAACCCATTGCTTTGCTCATCGCTTAAATCTCGTAACTGGAAAAATGGCAGATCATATTACAGAAATGTAGGAAACTGAGGAGCCATGGAAGCAGAGAAGTTTCTGGAAGAGCACGGCGAATCCCTGAAGAATGAAGATAGTTTGGAGGCAACAGGATTTAAGAAGTGTATGTGGAAACCAGCCAAGGAGAATTCGGCACTTGGAGAGACAAGGGACACTGGAGACTTGGACTTTGGGGGACGCATTGTATAAGCTAAATGGAGTTTGCGCTAAGTGGTCAGAAGTAGGATAGGAAAAAGTCTGTACACGTGATAAGGAGTTGGTAGATAAGCTAAGAGTGGTAAAGGGGAGCAAGTTAAAATACATGAGAAGATTGAGACTTCGCCACAATCGCCATCGTATCCAAGCGGTAGGAGATACCGACAGAAGACATGGGGCTTTGGCACTTCTGACTAACGTCGTTACTTTTGTCTTCGTTCTGGGGATGAATTTAAACGGACTGTTTCGTCGAATGGAGGAGCTGTACAACGTTCATCGTCGTCGTGATGGGGATTTGGGTCGACGAAGGCAATGGAGAGCAGTTTGGAGGATAGTAGACAACGCTTGGAGATGCTGGATTGGGAAGTACTTATTTCCCGAAAGGAGTATGGACAAGATGAATTGTCGTGCGAGTATTTCCTGGAGAAGTTGGGGTTGTACGAGTCGTCGACGTGAAGAAGATTGAAGACAACGTGGGACATAGGATTATTCGCCTTCCAGTTCACAAGCTCAGATTCCTCTACAAGGAACAATCATCGTTTTGACGTAACGATAGGGTATCGTTACGGAGGGAGGCTATGTTAAGAAGAAATCTCCAAGAGAATAAAGTTGTTACGGAGGAATCGTCATAAAATATAGGTATAGTTGTATTGAGCTTTTCTCTGTGTTCTTGTAAGTGAGTTATGTTTCATGTCTATGGTCTTTGTTAGAAATTATATAAATTAGTTACATTCGTACACAGGAGTTGTAGATGTACTTGTTATAAGAAATGTCTTGGTTTAGGAATGTCTTGGGTTTAAATTGTCGTAGTTTTAAGATTGGTTGCCTTTTGTCACTAGGCATTTTGTATTGTAGTTGAATATGAGAGCGAGAGCCATAGAGTTATGTGTAAAAGGAGGGATGGCAAGAGAAGTATGCTTAAGATATGATTACAACCTTATATATATAATTTGGAGTATGTGTGACACATGTAGAACTTGTATAATGTTGTAGTTGTAACGGATGTTGTCAACGTACGGATGAAAACAAAGGATTGCGTGGAGCTCTCTCATTGGCTAATGGAGGATCTGCTTCTTTTCCTTGTCTGCGTCAACTCAGATGAGGTATCTACTGTTTTTGGGTGAAGTTATAATTTGATGAAAATACCTGTATGAGATTAGTATTTTTGTCTGTCAGCCGGAATCGTATCTATTCGTCCTTGTCTGTTACACTGTAGTATTTAGGCTTTATGAGAAGCAATTTTGTTATAACTCCTGAGCTATCGATTGAAGGTATAACTATTGTAAGTGAGCCCAATAAAGTCTGTAATTATCTGATTGTTGTGAAATAAAGATTGTTTAGTATAACTTTGGTGTCTAAATTGCAATTAAGTACCCCTCGCGAGACGCTGAAGAATTATTAAGGAAAGTTAGTTAACAACAGTCTAGGGATCAGTTAATCAGTCTTAGGAAGATTTAGTGACTTTACAACAAGTCGAAATCTGCCCCGCAATACCAAGCATAAGCAAATTCTACGGTGCAATGATAAAATAGATGTGATGTATAATGTCATTCCTGTCCTGCATACTGTATCTACGCATTTGTGAATTATAGAACTCATATTTAAGTAATAACAGTAATCAGGTACATGTAAGCTTGATTGACACCCAGTCCTAATTTAATACCTTTTGGTTCCTGCCGGCTTCAACAAAAGGTATAGTCGGATTGTCCAGAAGCCAGGAATTTATACCTTTTGGTGCCTGCCGGCTTCAACAGGTGTGGTCTGATTGTCCAGAAGCTAGGAGTTTATACCTTTTGGTGGCTGGCAGGTATAAGTCCAAGGAGGCATATTAGGGTTTTAAAGTATGATATAAGCATCTATCTGCTTTCGCTGCTTCCATACTATAACGTCTTACGTAAACTAGTTATTATTAATATTATTAAAAGGTAAAAATTAATACCGCATTTTAAAGATTGTTTAACAAAATAACAAAACATGTGAGACTCGTTCCCCTCCTACACTTGAAAAAGCACAGGCACGGAATGACAATCGGGAACACAGCCTTCCCAGAGTACCAGAGTAACTTTCAAACAGTCAAATTCCACTTACCTCTCCCTTGTGATAACGCATTCCGTCCTGCTTTTTAGTTTTCTACAATGGTTTCTGTTATTATGTTGATTTTAATAGCGAATATTAAAATAAACCCAACCATTATACCTGAAGTTATTGCTTACGTAGAAAACTTAGGGTGGAACAAAATGGGAAAATGGTTTTAGCTTTTCATAGTTAACCAGAAGCATAAACAGAAAATCATAAGGCCTGCAAACGTCAGAATAAATAGAAGCCATTTACAGAAACTATCAATTACCCCATACAATACAATAAGCTCTCTATAAAATCAGAGAGATTGATGCCACTGGGAATGCTGATACAGCGCAATCGTCTCAATTCAATGAAAACCCAGAGAAGCATAGAAGGCAAACAAAGTTACACAGAAGGAGACAAACCGAGCGATTTCAAATGTTTGTAAAAATAAAGCGGTAAATTGGACAAAAACACTCAGAGTCTAATATTTTTTATCCCCGAAAATGAATTCAGAATGGTAACAAATGATCCAGATCGTATTACACGCATAACAATGGACAACCCGGAACAGATCCGAATGCAAACACGAATTGAATTATGGTGCATATCCGTATTACCATTGTAAAAGTCTTTCTTAGGTTTCTTTTCAAACAAGCGTATTCCATGGGGATTCCTGTAAAACAAAAATGAAACTACAAAACCTTCGTATAAATTTAAAATACACCCGTAACGATGCACAAACGAGTTGTGCAACCTATTTAAAAGTAAAAATATCGTTTTACCTTACTGTAGAAGTTTATTAAAACAATTTAAATGACTATTTTGAGTTTGTCAAGGGCTTGTGAATAATATATCACAAGGTACATGTGGCAGCATTAAACTTAGAATGACATTATTTAAGTGCCTAAGTCAGGTCACCTGCACTGAATCAAAGGCAAAATGTAATTTTTCAAAGGCTTTCGAATGCTTTATTGCATGCCATAAGATGCAGCAATAAATTCTACATGACCTCTGACCTTATTTAGAGGGTGAACTTCGATGACCACATCGTATGTATGTATGTACCACCTTATCGTACGTATTATCTACATCCCAATGGAGTATTTGGTTTATAAGTACCGTCGGATAACAGTTGCTGCTTTGCATCAGTTGCTAGAATTTGAGAAAATTCAAATAAAAACTTCAATTTTAAACCTGTTTCTTTTATAATGCAGCATGATCTGTGGAATACGCTCCTGTACAATGAAGCCCAAACAAATCTTTTGATATTGCGTGAAAGTTGTGTATTTTATTGCAGTCCATGTTGCTTGCATTAACGCTAGTATTTGCAGTCATCAGCGTTATTTGCGGCTTTGAAAGCGGGTCGTATTCCTTCAAACTAATTTTCGGTGATCCAAAACTCTGGAGTATTAGTGTGATTGGATGGGATGTATTAATCTGATTTGCAGTTCTCTAGCTTAAAGTATTACAAAAAGCTCGGTTTACTTCTTTTGCTTTGAAAACTTGAGCACTTTTCGCTTTCATTTGTTTCTAAGCGTATGAAACGATTGAACTTTACCAGCGACAACGATTGTATAGTTGGTTAATGTTCTATTTTGAGTTCGTTATTATGTGCGAAGTGTAAAAAAAATTTAGGCTGATTTTGTCCATTGTTGCAGTTAGGGGACAATTAGTATTATCTCTATTTTTCTTGCTTAGTATTAAAGGCTTCAGCCATATTCCAACATTGTTGTATATTGTTTTGCCATTGTTTGGCGTAATGGTTGCTGTCGTTATTCGTTTTGTTTTGCTAGCTGTAGTAAAGGCAAACATGAAAACAGAGCGAATTATAGACACCTGAAGAACTGGGATATATACTGTAAATAAAGGAGGTGGATGGGTTTAAAAGGGAATAGAGTAAAGCGGTTCTGTAAAGCTGTTTTGCCTATTACAATTCCTTGTTTATGTTTTTTCATATTCAGGAAAGGCATATTTCTCACATATTCGAGCATTTTGGTAAATAAACTTGCAAATGCTGTAATACTATTTATGTTTTAGTGTTCAATGTTTTGCTGATTTTATTTTCTGTAAAACTTTATATTAGTGTGATATTGTAAGGTAAATAATTTATGCATAACTTTAAAGTTATTATACTCATTTAGTTAAAAACCTGCTGGTGGAAAATTTCATATATTCATATAATACAAGAAATTTCGTAACTGAAAAGTAATAATAAATCTGTAGAATTATCAACTGTGTTTTATGCATCGAACGAAAAATCGATATAGTGAATTTAGACTACAAATGGAATTTACATTTACATTGAGGTACGCCTTTTTTATTGCAACCATTTTTTTATTTTCCAAAGTAAATAAACTACCAAAAAAACTTATGAAATAAAGAATAGAAGAAAAATGTAACATTGGTATGAACAAACCAAAAATGACTAATTTCGAACTAACGCTGCATTGAAAATTTAAAACACTCAATTTCATATAATTTTGGAAATAACAGGTACAAGGTAAACTAATTTTAATCTAGATTTGAGTATAATTTTGGCCAATTTTGAATTTGAAATTATTCAACCTCAAATCATCTGTTATTTTAAATTGAAACGAATAGGACAATATCCCTTATCCTTGCTATTTCACAAGCAGCGACACTACTTTGGTTAACAAACGCTTTTGTTTATTTCAGTCGCGTCACGATTCTTAAACTGACAAGAGCAATCTCTGCTTTCTTTCAATCTAAACTAAATTCCCTTTGCTGAACGAATATAAAATGGTGACACCTCGTCTTCTAAAAGCAATTGAGGTTCACAACAGCCTTTTTTGTTTTGTGTATCCGCCACCACTCAAATGGGATTCCAAAACAAGTCACTACATTGCAGAAGGCAATACATTCAAATTAATTCCGCTTTTAATTGTCATCTTGATAGCTATTGTCTACACTGGGATTGGCGGTGGCTTTATAATCCTTGAACAACTCAACAGCGCACAGTTTACAGTATCCCTTGTTTATTTTATTCTCATACTGTTGCACTTTATCAGCTGTATGCACTGTATCCTATTGGAGTACTTGGTTTGTCGTTACCGTTGGATTATAACTACTACATTGGACCAACTGCTGATAATGGAGAAAAAACGTAAAAAAAGTAATGACCGTTTTAAAATATTTCCAGATTTAAAACAAATGAGTACTTTTTGACTGGTTTCTTGCATTTTTACAGCTTGTCCACTAGAATATGCTTTTGTTAAACAAAAACTTAACGGGCTTTTTGAAAATGTGGGAAAATTGTGTATTATATTGCATTACATATTAGCTGCTTCAACCCTAGTGTTCCCAGTCATAAGCGTTATAAACGGATTTGACCCTGGATCATACTATTCCGAACTAATATTTGGAGATCGTAAAACATGGAGCATGAGTGTAATAGGATCGGACTTGTTACTTCGATTTGCTATTTTGTATTTGGAAATTTTAGAAACTTGTCGGTTTATCTCTTTTTGTTTAACTGGTTGTGCCTTTTTGGTTTATATGGGATTTTCAATGAATGAAATTATTACACTTTACCAGCAACGTCACTGGTACAAGTCGTTAATGTTGTATCGCGAGCTTTATATAGTTTTTAAGGTGTTGGAGGAGTTTTTAGGGAGGATTTATTTCATGTTGACAGCTGGAGGACAATTGATTATGTCAATTTGTTTCTGGCTTAGTATCAAGGGATTTCATTATCTTCCAATATTGCTCTATCTAGTTTTCCCACTACTTGGAATTTTAACTGAAGCCGTTGGTGTGTTCGTTACACTTGCTGCAGTTAAGGCAAACATGAAAACGGAACGGGTTGTTGAGACGTGGAGAACTGGCAGGTATAATGTTGGCAAAAATGAGGGAAGATGGAAGTTGGCTGTATGGAAAGGAATGAGAAAATTTGGAAAAACTGTGTTAGCAATTAGAATTCCTTGTCTTTGTTTCTTTAAATTTAGAAAGTCGACAATACTCACGTATTTTAGCATTTTATTAAACAACCTTGCAAATGTTGTTCTTCTGATCACGTTTTTAAAATGTTTGGAAAAGCTTATAATTGATAAATTTATTTTTACAGGCTAGTACCATGAACGTGCAGCCCGTTCTTGGTACTAGACTGTTTCAATCGTAATATATTTGTAAGGTAGTACACTCACAGTAAATTAGTGTTTTGAGATAAAATAAAATTTACAATGTTTAAGCAAAAATAGGTAATGTATATGATGGTTGAATTTGATATATTATCTTGTTAAATGATTTAACGAAGTATATTTTGGTTGAGTTTAATATAATATACCATCGCTTGTAATAATATTGTTTTAAAAGATTATAACAAACCAATTGTATTGTAAATTTTTAGTGCTTGATTGGTACAATTAGATGATTGAACTTTAGCAGATAAATATAAGTCATTATAACATTGCTGTCCGTGAATGCTGCATGACAAAGGGTACGTCCAAGGGTAACATGTCACTCCGAAGGTTTTTTATGGCTGCTACTTCATAAGGCTTATCCTTCAATTAATCAGTTTTCTACTTTGGCCACGTATAAAAGCTTTAAATAGTTTGTCATTAAATTGAGGATTAGAGTATTGCTTTTGACTTTGTTCAATCAGAAAGGTGCCGTGTATATTTTCGCAAAAATAAAATTTTCCTATACAATAATTTTGGAAATGATTCCACCTAGCTCTTGCCGACTACAGGCGTCTCTTGCTCTTTGCTGCTCGCTTACTAATATTGAGTAGGGA
>JAHZNG010003031.1:0-11173 GCA_027744375.1 Orchesellides sinensis
GGTATTTTACATGTCGAACGCCTTCGGTTTATTCCCGTCCACACACACTTTCCTGCTCTAGTAAGGATTTACTTCGGCTTTGGTTTCCAGTTGCATGTTTCCTTATATTACCAGGTGGAAGATCATCCATTACTAGTATTCGTTAAATATATGATTTTAGTTTGTGACAGTTACCAAAAACCTTACTTTTGTCGCCTTTTTCGCTCCCATGTAACGATTGTGATAAGGTGCTCATCAACAGATGACCAGATTAGAAGAGAGCGATTACCAAATTGCAACGAGTTCACAGCTAACTTATAATTAAGTATTTTACATTTGTAGTAATTTCTAAATATCTGGTAATTCACAAAATAATTATGGATACCATAAATAATACAAGAATGTGAATCATAATTGAAGTAAATTTAAGAAATCAACTAGAAGACAGGGATTGCCCTTGTTAGAAAGCCGCATAGAGATGTCTTGTGTTGCAAATTGACCTGTTCCCGCTTTCAAACTTGAATTATTTGAGACGCGGGAACACACGCCAAATAATGAATGTATACATGCCATTCGTAAACCCATAAATTTGTAAAACTTAATTATTTCGCACACTATCAAACAAGTCTTTGTTTGAATCTACTTTAATCGACAAGTACTTCAGATGTTTTCTCTTTCTGAGAAACTTCACAGAGCAGATTGGATTCTCAACGTGGATCACCTTTAAGTAAGTAAGTAAGTAATTGGGTTTTATTCGACCGTTTATGCCATCATACACACGGTCGTACATACATTCATATCTTATTAATTTACAGAAATGAATACAAATTATTTAAGTTATTAAAAGTTAATGTTACGCTTAATATTCCATTAGGAAGGATCTTGTTTTTATAGCTACCTTCCAAAACTTATAGACATCAGTTGCAATTTCATTACTATTACAATCAAAATTGGATAGAAAATTAAGTCTATTTACAGTTGTGTCAAAATGTTTGGATAAAAATACATTTCTAGGTTGCTTATAGTGTGNTGCGATTTCATTACTATTACAATCAAAATTGGATAGAAAATTAAGTCTATTTACAGTTAAGTCAAAATGTTTGGATAAAAATACATTTCTAGGTTGCTTATAGTGTGGGCAATTAAACATAATGTGGTAGGTATCTTCTATTTCATTTAGTCTACATAACGTGCAGTTGTTGAATCCATTTGATCTGGTACCTGATAAATTGCATGATTTACCATTTATAGTAATATAGTTAGCTCCACACCTAATCTGATATATTAACCTCTTATTGCTTAGACTTATCTCGGAGTTTAGATATGGCTCCCTACCAACCTTTACCTTAGTGTTTTTGTATGTGTCACTACTTTCAAGCATAAACTTGACACATTCGTTGAGCATTGATGTTTTATGGTTGTTGACTATTTTGGGTATATTTTGTGTGGTTAGGAAGCTTGATTTTAAATCTAACTGTGGGATACTCCAATCTGAAAGTAACTTATTCACTTGCGAAATCCAGTTTCTCTTTGGATCCGTTCTGTCCTGCATTTTTACTAACATTTCAAAACAGCTTCGAATAAGGGACTGTTTTGGCCTACGCATGATTCGAAGAGTAAATTTAAGTAGAGCATTTAAAAAGGCATTTTCAATTGGCCTTACATTAGTCTCCAGCATAATTTTCCATCTAGGAGTTTCTTTAGGGAGATAAAATAGTTTTCGTATAAATCGGAACTGAAAGCTAATAACTCTGTCTAGTTTTTCTACACCCCATATAGGGATGCCATAGAATAAAGTAGACCTGCATAGAGAATCGAAAAGTTTTTCTTGGACATCCAGCACATTTATTTTCCCGTTATACATTACTTTTAACAGATTTCCCCTAGCTACTTCTGCTTTGTCTATAAAATATTTGCTAGCTAATTCGTAATTCCCTGTGTAGTGTAGTGGGACACCTAGATACGTGTAGCTGTTAACAATCTCAATTTCATCCTCACCCCATTTAAATACATAGTTTTTTATTCTACCGTTCTTACGGAACACAACTATTTTAGTCTTTCCTAAGTTAACTCTGAGACCATGTGAATCAAAATATTGTTTTAGTTTATTGATCTTAGTCTGCAATTCTTTTTCGTTTGTAGCCATTAATACTATGTCGTCTGCAAAGAGAAGCATGTGAATTTCATGCTCACCTATTTTTATACCCGGAACCCCTGTGGAGTGTATTTTGTCAACTACGTCGTTAATAAAAATAGTAAATAGCTTAGGGCTCAGGCTTTCACCCTGCAAAACTGACTGTTCTATTTTAAACATTTCGGAATTACCCTGCGTTGTTCTTATTCTAGCTTTAGCGTATTGGTACAGCTGTTGAATTATTCGTACAAATTTTTCGCTTATTCCTATTTTGTACATTTTTTGCCACAATATTTTATGTCTTACGGAGTCGAAGGCTTGGCTCAGGTCTACAAAAAGACAAAAAAGTTTTCCTTTTCGAAAACGCAATTGGTGCTGAATGACAGAATTTAAAACAAAAATCTGATCTATACAACCCGAATTTTGTTTGAACCCCGCCTGGTATTCAGTTAACTTCTTGTATTTTTCACACCACGTGTTTAATCTATTTACCAAAATTGTAGTGAAGAGTTTTGTTATGGTGTTAATAAGTGATATTGGCCTGTAATTGCTAGGTAAATTCGGGTCGCTTTTCTTATAAATTGGGACCATTTCAATCTCTCCCCAAGATTCTGGAATCATATTCGGGTTTAATACATATTCGTTGAATCTAATTAAAAGCTGCCTTTTCATATCTAAAGTAATACTTTGCCATACTTCATTAGAAATGCCATCTATACCTGGCGACTTGTTTTTAGAGAGTTTTTTGATGGCCTTGCATAATTCAAACATGCTAATTTCACCATCTAATTCTCTGTCTTCCCGTATTATATTGACCCTGTCGTCTAGTTCCCTATTTACATTTGGCTTCTCTTCGTCTTTAAAGATATCTGAAAAATGTTCATGGAAAGTATTAACGTTCACCGAGGAATTTGAATTTGTACCACTGGGTCTGTATATTTTGATTGCTGCCCAAAATTCTTTCCCGTTTCTAGTATTTTGAAGTTTTCGAGCTACCCCCTCGAAGAACTGTTGTTTCTTTTTACTAGATAATTCTAAATACTTAGCTTTACACCCTAGCATTGTATCTTTGCAACGAAGGAAATACTCTGTGTCTGAAACAAAATCTGCCTTTCTAAAATTATTAACTGCTTTCCTATAATCACGTTTTGCAGTTTTTAGCTCTGTGTCACTCCATAAGAGATCATTTGTTTTGCCCCCTAATGTGTACTCAGTTTTAATATTTGCAGCTTTTGCTGCTTTGAAAATTATATGGGATATGTCATCAAAGGTTTTTGATTCCTGAATTTCCTCCTTTAGCTTATGTAGCTGTTGCACGTATACAAGTTTTTTATCAGCTGATATTTTTAATTTCCTAACCTTATTTACTTTCAGCGACTCGTTATTATTAATTTCAAGTTGAATACACGAGTGATTAGAGAATGGCTGCGCACTAATTATCATGTCATGTTTTAAAGTTTGCAAAGTCTTACTTACTAGTACCAAGTCGACAACACTAGAACCATTTCTGTTTACAAACGTAAATTCACCCTCCTTATCACTGTGAGTTGCACCATTACATATTTTGAGAGAATTCCTTATTGATAACAGCATATTACCTCGATTGTTCTTCACCTTGTCCTTACTTTTACGTATATTGTCCTGTTTACCTACTCTAGCATTCATGTCCCCTATTAAGATTACACTTTTGATGCACTCTACTTTAATTAAAAATTGTTTAAATTCCTCGTTTACAGACTTATCAGGTGGAAAGTATACTAAAAACAGAGAAGTTCTAATTCCTGTATGGGGAAAGTCGAAGATATTAAGCTCAACGCTATATTTGTTACTATTTACAAATTTAAACGATAGTTTGGAAACTTTTAAAATACCAAGTAGCAGTCCTGACCTCTGTCTCCCTAATCCGCACGATTTGTAGGGTTCAATAACCATTAGAGAGTAATTTTTTTCTGCCTTCTTAAACCAATTAAATTTTTCCATTCGCTCCTTTGTACACCAAGTCTCTGTTAATACAAAAATATCAGGTTTAAGTAATAAAACGCAGTTAATTTTTTCAAAAGAGTTGTTACCAGTTAACCCATCTACATTCCAGTACAAAATTTTTAGACCGTAATCCGTAAATTGTGTATGATGGCCGAGTTCCTATGCTCTGTTTTTGATTGGTTCAAGGCTGTCCCCCTTAACTTTGTAGACCGTGCCATCCATAGTTATGACGTTTGTCCTGGTGTCCAGGATCACATTTCTTCCCTGTTGCTTTGCTTCAAAGGCTGCTTTTCTTAAAATTCTCTGCTTACGCCTGGTGTTGAAATGAAGGTCTTCATTAATAAATATTGGCCTTTTCAGGTTACGCTTGGCTCCAAGGATCAAGTTTCTATCCCCCATTGTCACTGTTCGGAACTTGATTCGTCTCGGCCCTTTCTGACTAGGTTTGCCCAATCTGTATGCAGTGTCAATCGGAACGTCTAATCCAACTTGTGCTTTGAGAACATTTGTGATTTTCTGAATGAGTTCTTGCTCGTCCTTCTCCCCTTCTATCACCCCACACATGATGAGGTTTTGCTGGTTAGCAAATTTAAATAGGCTCTGGTTCTCTTCCTGGAGTTCATCAATCTTTGAGTTGAGGGAAAGTACTTCCTCCTTGAGCGCTTTGATTTTTATATCCTGGTTTATCACACACTGATTAAGTGTGTCAACTTTTGTATTGATGTGTGGTAGAATTGGTAAAAAATTTCTGCACAACTCCTCTACACCCATTTTAGCAATTTCCTCCTGTGAATATTTAGGCTGGTTTGTGTCCATATTTTCTTCTTCTCCGGTCATATCAGCTGATAGATCCCCAACTTTCCTTTTTTTATTCGTCCCCCTGAATGAATCAGTACTTTCAGCAGTAATCAGGTTTTTTTGGCTGTTTGGCATTACTTGCTAAGAAATAATATTACCTGGTATAGAGCCCAGCTCTACACCCGTGCTTTGTTTATGTAGGCTGGGACCGGTGGGATGTAGCCAACAAACTTTAAACTGCTTGTTTGTTGTTTACTGGTGATTTATCGGTGAAATTCATTAATCTACGTTTTCAATATCCTTTCTAGTTTACTTTGGTTAAAAAGTAGAAAAATAGAGCGCCAAATCAGCTGCTATCCTATTTACCGTTCCGTTTAAAAAAGTAACAGTTTTATATTTAATCGTACCTTACAACTACAATTCCTGTTCTTTAAAAATGGGCAAATGTATTCCTCATTTAAATGCTGACATTGCTGACCCATTGCAGATTAAAAATTCGTATGTACATACGTATTTGTTCCTATACCCCTTCGCCACTTTTCTGCCTGTCAATGTTTCAGGATAATAAGGTGCTAATCAGAAATTCCAATATCGCTTGTAAAAAGCATTATCCGTAATGTATGCTAAGTGGTCATTGTATAACCATAAAACAAACGAATATCAAAAATCTGTTTTTGTTTGTTTGCATTTGTCAACCTTTTATCAGATACATCAAATTGACGACGTTGATGACGCATGGGATTTGTAGAACTGTTATGATTTCAGACAGTTCACCACAAAAACTGTCGTTTACAAGTTCGGCTTTTAGTAGATTGATAAGGCCGAATGAGTTATATACATAAAGGAGACAAAACGATTTGTACTGTTTGCTCTTTTTCAGGAACAATTTGTAGGACCCATCATTTCACGTTTTATATGCATAAAGCCCTTACCAACTCATATCGTACAGCTAGCACCTTTGAAGGTAAAAGGTATGAAATGACACCTTTTACGAAACTGTTCAACAGTCAAATATTTTTTGCCGCATTTTTAAAGCGAAAAAGGTCCCGAAATTTGCGAAGGTGAAAAAATGAAGATAATAGAAACCAGACATGAATGGAACACATTGTTTAATTTTTGTTTATGACTACCTCCCAATTTGTTGTCTCTTAAGCTAGCCCTAAAAATTTATGTGGGTGGTTGTCTTTTTACGAAAAATTAATTTATTAAACTACAACAGATTCGACCCTGTTGCTTTTATTACATTGCATAGCAAGTCGGTAGGTTAAAAAGTTGCAAAATATAAGTTGACACCTAATTAACTTAAATTGCCCAAGACTATTCATAAAAAATAAATGATATTGTGGAAAAGGATAATAAGTTGTATTAATTTGTAAAATATGAACAAGTCAGAAGTTATTTTAGTACAATAATTAATGCCGTCATCATTATTTATCATCTATATTTGCGGACTATGTATATGTCTATTTTTGAGGTTGTTTTTATCTTGGCCACAAATAGGTATGAGAAAATCTAAGAATTTTGTTGTTTGTCCGCTTAATTATATATCTGTCACGTCTTTCTTGTTGTCCAGATGCCAAATTTCATGAAATATCCTCAACATCATCATCAAAGACCAGTCTCCATGTTGGACCCGCGATTGATCAGACACATCGAAAACAAAAGGAAAAGTTTCCTCAACATTTTTATCCAAATGTAGGTATACAACCTTTTAATATTTTTACAACTTACTTTAGCGTTCATGTTTTGTATGCATGCTAGTGTCTGGAGCCTGGAGATAGTAGTCATTATTACCACTTCAGTACATTTATCAAGTTTGTCTATATTTGTCTTGCGGTTTTACACTGGAACTTGTACATTTTTCTGGAGTGGTATATGTGTACACTAAAGTTCATGGTGGTGGTCAAGTAGATTAGTGTAGTATGGTAATATATATTTATTTTATATGGCTGGTTGTGGTTGTTAGGTAAAGTGGCTTACCGATTGACGCAAATTCCATCAGATTTCTGTGTTGTTTCAATTTCCCCTTGAACAGCTTCACATCAGTATGCGCAACCCTTTTAAGATGCGAGATTTTTCTATAAAGAACCTGTATAAATTTGTAAAGACAAAATATTATGTAGATAGGCATTCTCATACCAAATTTCTTAAGGAAAAATACTGCTCAAATATATTTTAAGAATGCACATACCATGTACGTTTTAAGTTAAGTCTTACAATAACCACTATATATAACCACAACTTGACTTTGGTACTATCTCAAGGCAAGGATAGCTGGAAAATGCTTAAAAATATAATTCCAGTAATTATACATGCGTAAATATGAAAATATTAATGTCCTTCCGGATTGTTTTCTGCCAACAGTGCAAATGGTCAAGGAAAGGGTTTCTCAGGACAAGATGGAGACTGGGAAAGACTGTGGTGGACCTGGTCAATATTCATTTATTTCATGACTCGTGCAATCTCTTGGCTGCTAGTGCATTCCCTTCCCCGTTCGCTCAACATAGGGAAAAGACTTTAAAATATACGTTAGATAGGTATGATTTATTGCGATGATTTAATTAATTGAGTTGTTATATAAATTTTTGGATTCATAAAATGCTAAATAGATTCTGCATTTATAAAATGTTAATTAAATAACTACCTCATTGGCCTTAAACCTCCAACTTTAAACTAACAATGAAAATTACTGTATTTTTGGCTCGAAAAGCTGCATTGTTCAAAATGATTTGCTAATTACGTCCTTGGTTTGATGAAACGTAGAATACAGTCAGATGGACTGGAAAAGAGCCCATTATTCATCTTTGGCGACTTTAACTTTCGAATTAATGGATTTGGAGTGATGGAGATTCTCAAGAAAGAGTATGGTGATCCTGCTTTGGATCCAGACTGTTCAATAGTATTCAAAACGAAACGATTCCGTTGTCCTGACCAAGAGCTACGATTTAAACATTCTTATGAATGGGTATGTTCTCAACTTCAACGTATCTTCGTTAATCATCAAGAAAGAGGAAAAAAGTATAAGTTTATAGTGACTTATTTTCTATTACTGCTTTTGCTTTTATGCCCAGCTAAAACAATACGATTTCGAATCAAAACAATTTTGTGGGTTGCTCCACGAGCATGATCTGAACTTTCACCCGACCTACCCCTTCGAAGAAGATATTGACGAGCCAGAGAAGTTCTTAGGAACAAGGTTACCTGCCTGGTGTGATCGAGTACTATTCACTCCTCCTACGGCAGATATTATTGTTAAGGTACATACAACAAATCTTCTACTCTCAATATACATATATTTTGCATTGCATTGCATAAAATTATTACATACGTCAGCAATGAGCCTTGATAACATTAACGCAGTTGGCCATTGACCATGATGCTATTAATATTCTTTCTGCTAATTTTTTATGATTTGTTTATCATTTTCAACAGGATTTTCCCATGGATTACAACGTAATAGGGAGTAAAGTTTGCATGGGCGATCATAAGGTAAGCACCGATGATTTAGCAAATTGTCATTTCCTTTTTTAGACAATTGGTAATTATAGGCTAGTTCCTAATTTACACTCATTAGAGCAGCCAACACAATGAATTATCACGTAACAAGCTCGTGCTTTTGTTAATTCCATTGCTAAATGTAATTC
Organism: Orchesellides sinensis; assembly: GCA_027744375.1. Taxonomy (NCBI): domain Eukaryota; kingdom Metazoa; phylum Arthropoda; class Collembola; order Entomobryomorpha; family Orchesellidae; genus Orchesellides; species Orchesellides sinensis. The sequence continues at coordinate 8,539 of JAHZNG010003031.1, forward strand.
ATTCACGATGGATGATTGCGCATCTTTTTCACAAAAGTAAAAGCTTTTGCATAATTGTATTTTTATTCTATTTTCAGCCTGTAGGTCTCCTCCTAAAGCTGAGATCAGATGAGCAACTCCAAATTACCTTGAATTCCAACCGGTGTTCATCCACCCCGGCGAATGAAAATGCCATCACAGGTAAATCACCCATACACAGTGAAATGGCATTGTTGCACGTGGAAAACTCTTCAGATCTACCTTCTTCTTCTGCTGATGCTAATTTTATAACTACTGATGACACTTCTCTAAAAGACATTTCTTTGAATATGTTGGAGAATGGCAAAGTAGTTAAAATCTCTTCATTTGAATCTGACAATGGTGTAGCTATTATCAACACTATTTCTTCCTCTGATAATGATGCTGCTACTATAAGTACTGCGGACACTACACTTCCCGAGTCGGGCTCGGAAAGCCCTACTGAATGTAAATGCTTTTTTGGGTTTTTTCAACAACGGGGCAAAGTGAGATTTCCAAAGATTTGGGGTAGAGGTGGTGGTGGTGGTAACGGTGGCAGTAAAAGTAGGGCTTTTGGCTTAGCTTTCCCCAGATCATCACGCAAATTAAAGTTTAATAGAGGGGGTTCAGGCTCGCTATTGGAACCTATTGCAACCTCTGCAATTGAACCGCCTTGCTCTTCCCTTCCTTCATCGGCAGTGCCGTCACAAAGGCCGTCTATTGCTTTTCCAAAGGAAGACGGCAAAGATAATGATGATGATATTAGTGCACCTGGACTAAGCAAGAAATGTTTAATGAGCAAAAATAATCTTCATTTCTTCACAGCTCCCCCACCACCATCATCCCACTCAAATAACTCAAAATGGAGTAAGGTTTTTAGTAAAGGCCCATGTAGGAAATGTGGAGACATCGGAAACCCTAGTTCAGCAGCAGCAGGACAGATAATGCATAAAGAAGCAAATAATTCTGTGAAATGCAATGGGAGTATTGAGAATGGGTCAAGTCAGTGTAACCTTCTGGTAATGACAATGGGTAGTAATAATACCACGCATAAAGATGACTGCATAAAGCAGAGGAATTGGAGCAATACTTTGGATAATCCTCTTGGGGCAAATTTAAGTTTGATTACGATTAGCAGTGGGAATCTTAAAGAGAAGCAGGGTATTGATATGTTGAAGAATGATGAAGGATGCAATAATGGGAGCAATGGGAAAATTCCTGTGTGTTGGACAAGTTACAGTAAGAAATCACAGAATGGTGAAAGTCATCATTTAGAGAATGGGAAAAGTGGGGGTAATGGATTTCCCCTCAATTTTAGAAGTAGATCGGCTTCACAGACTAGTGCAGGTGTACATCATTCCCGTTGTAAATGTTGTGTTAGAGATGGAATGACTAGAACAGGAGGATGTGTAAGCTGCTCCAAGTGTGTTATTTTATAGGGCAGACTAAAGCTAGACATTATTTATGAAACGCTTGTGGAAAGTTAGTAACTAATCTGCTCACCAGGATTGCGCTCGTACCATTTATATCACTGCAATAAAATACTAAAGCAATTGACTCACATAAGTGCATCTCTATAGTACATCAACTATAAGATCTTTCATCAAGAAAGAACGGGTTTAATTATTTGTTGACTACGTTCACGCTAAAAATTATACAGGAACTTGACCATGTTAACGTTGTAATGCCATTATACATTATTAGTTTTATTTGATTAGAGTATTTATCAAGTTGTTTTAATGCTATTTTCAACGTTTTTTTTCGGTATGATAATTCAATGCGTGTTTTATGAGTGAATGTTTTATTTTATGCCAAAAGTGTGTTTTTAGTTTCTAAATTGTTTTATTTTGCCGTATGTATTCCTTCCAAGATTTATATTTCAATTTCGTGCATACTCAACATTATTGCGTTGTTTTCATTCAATTGTATATTTTAACTGCCTGTGTTGAGTTTAGAATTCCTGTCATTTTGGTTTTGATTAAAGTAAACATAAAACTGTGGTGCTTGTTTTCAAAATTATAATTTCTCATTAGCATGCTGCCAATTAATTTGATTTGTGTAGTGTATTTTTGAAAATGTTTAGTATAGTATGCATATACATTTTATGTATTTGAGTATTGACTATTTGTCATGTTTTGTCTTTAATTTAACCATATTTTGAAATGTAATAATAAATTATTTATAGCAAAAGATTTTGCTTAAGGTATTTTTAATCAAGTTGTTTTTGCTTTTTTAATTGTTTTTTATTTGGCATTAATTAATTCATCTAATTCACCTGCTGCATATTGTTACACAATTTTTTATCATTCAAGGCTATGGGGTGAAAGGAGAATATCCAAGAACGACATAAACCTAACAGATAATATTCCTACAATTTATTTCCATGAACTCGTGTAGCATGTTAAATACTATTTCTTAGCTTAGAATAACGTAAAACAAACACTTTATCCTAGAGAAATCCCCTTAAATCCCAACTAAGGCAGAAAATACTGGATTATTTAAAAATCCTTTGTCAAAAGATAAAGCGATAAAAAGTTACATTCAGTACCCACAATAAGAGAATGCTCAGTCAGTACAATACGGGATATGTATTTGTATTTGTCTGTACTAATTCAATAGAAAAAAGGTAGGCAGCCAT
>JAHZNG010003032.1:0-17843 GCA_027744375.1 Orchesellides sinensis
AGAACGCCCGTCCTACTTTTACTGGTTTTTATTATGATGCGACAACGTTAGATTGTTCAATATAAGCCGTATTCGTACGTAGCATATACGCGCTTACAACAAAACCCAAAGCCTGCATGTTGCATAACTTATTATTATCAGTTCTAAAAGTGAAGGTGTCATTGCGTCATTAGTGTAGTACCGAAAAAAGCATTATTGCACCCTATACACTCAATATCAGCACCGCAATAAAATTAAACCTAAGCTGCTTATGGGATTAGTTTTTAAACGAATAAAAGCAAAAACAGATTTTCTTCCACTCTTCTGTATTTTATTCCTTTTCTGTATGAACTGATTGAAACTAGGTACCAACAGTCCACAATCTTATATTAAAGGCTTTAAGAAAGTAAACAAGAATCATAGGTTAAATTCATATATTTAGCTTTCAAAAAGCGGCAATAAAGAAATCCCTCTATAAAAAAATATATCGTCACAGTTAAACTTTCCCGTTAAACAAATGTGTTAAGTTATTAATATTTTGTGTGATTATTATAGTGCTCGCTCAATTAGAAAAAGCACACGGGCACTGTTTGTTTTTTAGTTAACATTATTGACAGCTCTCTTGATTAATACACGTTTTTAAAAAAGTGTGCAGACACAAATTATTTTCGTTTGCTGCATGCAAAATTTGAGCTTTCTTTGTCTCGTGAAAAAAATAAAAATTATATTGATAATGAATACACGTTACAAATTACAGGACAAATTTTTAGATGACTGCGTGCGTACTACGTACAGTTCACCTAAAATAATTTTGTAATGCTTATTTTTATATAATGTTTCACAGAAAAACAAAATAAAACAAAAGAGTGAAGAATCAAGTATTTGAAAAAGTAAGTGAAAGATATATATAAAAAATTGTTTTATAGATTTTTTTGCTTTGTTTAAAAAAAGTAAATTAAATATAAGGAGGAAGAGAGAATAGAATGAGCTGCTGCGACAGCCAAAACTGTACTAACCACTGTCTGGAGAACGCTGCACAGACTCGACTTGCAAAAAAATGAAACAAAAAACAAACAATAGGTCAGATTTCTTTGGTAATTAATTTTTGTTTCTGTTTAGAGTTATATACAGCATGTTCTTATAAAAATTCTTCCAACATCAGATATAACTTCTATCACCACACGTTGTCGTCTCCGGAGGGAAATATAATAAAAAAATTAAAAGTTGTATATACACATATATAGTAGTTTAGCAACGATTTATGTATATATACCCAGAGTACACAATAATAATAAATACTATAATGGTAATGGTACTGATTACAGAGGAGACTATCCACATTTACATAACATGACACGCACGACACAATTTACAATATATATATATACGACAGCACCATCAAAATGCATTAAAAATTACTTTATTTTAGAGGAACGAGCTCTGTGCTCTGTCAGGCTTGAACTTAACTTCTTTTGGTGGGTGAAAGTACCATCATTTCATTACAAAAAAATCATTTACTTACAAAAATTTTTTGAGCCTACTACGTTTTCCATAATACATACACATCTATCTACCACCTTTCACTTTTAATATATTCCAGCTTTTACTTTACACACGTAGCTTGTATACACACAGCGAGACTTTTTCCATTTACTAATGTATCGTTTTTACACAGGAGCCGGGCAAAGGGAAAGCATGGAGAGAAAGCAGATTAGTTATTTAGCAACGATTTATATATATACAAGAGCAAACACTAAAAAACCACATAATGTATATAATTAAAATCCAGAGTAGTCTATTTTTAAATAATATATATACATAAGACAAGAGAGTGGGCTTTTCTACTCACAACGGTGTACATTCATATTAGCTAATCGAATGAGCATGAATGATTTTGTGAAATTGTGAACTCAACGTAACGCAACCATTCTCATCATCATCATCAGCTAAAAAGCTCTCCGCAAATTTTCTCATGTTTACCGTTCATCTCTACTGACTCAAAACTGGTGGAGGGACCTGGCAAAAAAGATTTTGCTTTTTGATTGCTTTACCAAATAATATACCTTGAGCCATCACGAACATGTAAAGTAGAAAGGAGGATTCATATTATACCACTGACAAATTCATTCATTGGGCAATACCGTCCTGCAAACAAGGGTTTCTCTGTCATTCACAGAGAACCACAACAGTAGCAGAGAGAGAGAGAGAGGGTCTTTGTTAGCATTGAAGATGATGTTGACTTGACAAAATAATGTTTGCTTTGATGATGATGATGAGAGAATTGATTATAATTGTGTCCACGAATAAATAACTAGCTTTCCAAAGTAGTTTTTTGTAGATTAGATGACTCATTCCAGGAAGAAGTTCAATCAACAGGCCTTTTCTCTCACAGCCACAGCTTAGCTAGTCTTCCATCAGTAGACAAAAGGGACAATTTTAGTAAAACCTTACTTGAATATAGACCTTACCTGGTTGCTACGTAAATAATTACTTTGCGTAATGTAACATACATATAACGAAACTGATGTATTATGTAAATCTACACAAGCAATGAAGCAAAAGAGAGTTTCATGAGAAATTCTCAAAAACAAATCCAGTGAATGAATATTATCCAGTCTGCATATATTTAGAGTACATATACGGCTTGTAATGTGGAAAAAGCGGGACCCATGATGGAGGTTTTGATTGCTGGAGAATAATAATACATACTATTATGCATGCAACAACGTATCATATTATGTACTGGAATGGAAATTCAGGAGCAAGAGAGAGAGAGAGAGCTATAAAAGGTTTGGTCGTTTTTAGGACATTGCTACTACCAAGTCATTTCAATCCTACCGGAAAATGAGAGTTAACGACAAAGAAGCTTTTGCTTTAGCTGGGCTTTTTCTGAGTTTTATGATTACTCAAGCAAATACTCAATACTGGGTATTTCTGCTCCCTATTGTTTTTTCGCTTCCTCATCTATTCACTACAATATGGCTAGCTACATAATACTATTGTATATAGCAGCTCTCTCTCTTCTGGTTGCTTGATTTATGATATAAAGACTGCCAATCCTTTTACTAATGCTAACACCAAAAATTTACTTGCTCTCAATCTACTGCATTAAGTAAATATAGCTTATTCTTTGAAATATATTTGTTTACTTTATTTCTTGTTATAATTGCTCATTTATAATTTAATGCGTGTGCAACTTATCTTTCAAATAAACAGAATGATATGTATTTGCATACATGTTATAATATGCCTACTTATCTTTAATTAAATAAAATAGCTTTAATTGGTTAGATTGTTTTGCAATGCCTTTCTTATCCTGTGATTTGAAATGAGCATGGAAAAGCATAAATATAGATCAATATCACAGCGTCTATCTTATGGTTACTGTTTTACGCATGGGGTTTGTTTTCTAATTGGACTAGTAGTAGTTTATGATTTTTTAATGGGCTAGTGCAACAATAAATTATACAGGCATTGTGTGCTCAAACATGGTGAATTCATTTTTAATTGTATTTTTATTCCCACGAGAATCATAAATAACAAACTATTACCTATTTTATATATAATGCAATGACAATGTTGCCTACAAATGATGACTATACTCAGGCATGTACCTATTTGAACTTATTTGCTACCTCCAGTAAAAAGTTTTTAATTAGTTCCAAATGTGCGCATTACTAATTCTGAATTGTTTTACTTTTTTGCATGAAACAATATTTGGTTAAGGTCAACCATTTTTTTTAAATTTCTAAAAAATACGACTCTCATCTTCACTCTGCAAAACGAGCACCTCACCTCTTTGGCTCTGCATGCAAAATTGACATTTTTATGCCGCAGCCGCAAAGCTATAAAAAGTGACAGGACAACCCATGATAACAAATAGTGAACAAGTTGAATAAAAAAAAGGTACACCGTGTAGGAGTTCAGAATTTGGTTCGGCATCGTGAGGCATGGAGCAATAAAATTATTTCCCAGTATTCTACGCTTTCATGTACGCTGTTTAATACCAAAAGAAACAGAGAAAAAGCGGACAGAGTCATTTTTGACAAGACACTAATTCGTCTTCAAGGATGGACAATAATATGACACATGTCAAGCTTGTACTCTCTCTCTTGAGGCAAACTACTCTTATCATTTAAAAGGTGATTGCTCAATATACAGATATACATACATATGTAGGATGAGCAAAAACAGAAGAAGGTGGAGAAGAAGATCAATAATTTTTGGATTCAGCATCTGTAGCATAATATAGAATTATCCTATCTGGTAACTGGTATGACCATGCGATACGATACAACCCATGTTTGCATGCTTGCTAAACTACTACTGCATTAAATAGAGAGAGAGAGAGCAGATCACGCCAAATAAGACAAAACTACTGACACTGTACGATTGCGACGATATGTACATCCTTATTGATGATGATGACTATGATAAAAAGGAAGGGTTAGGCCAAAGGATAGGAGAAAACGACAAGCTCTATAAGTTTTTTTATTTTTATTTAATCAAGATGAGAGATCTGAGTGAGAGAGGCGATTTTGTTGTGTGAGATGTGATACACCAATGCAAAATTATACTAAAGGTATATATTATGTAGGTACAGATATAATATCAATTTATCTGCATCTGCTCAAGAATTCCATCAGATCTGTGATATTATTATGCTGGCATGGTGGTAATGTTGATGTGGTTTTACAGTTTGGCAGTAACGTGGTTTAATGGCAGGATGGTTTTGCTATTGGTGTGGTAAATGCTATATTAGTTTGTGTGTGTCGTTTTTGGTATGTGGACGATATCATATCAGAAGGGATGATGATGATGGTGGTGGTGATAATCATCATTATCATCATTGCAGATATACTTGTGTAATAAACCAAGTGAACCTTCGTCTTCAGATCTTTGTCCCTCTCTATAACCTCTTTTTTTATATAAGCATGCCTGCACTTGTTGAATTGTGGGTCTTTATAATAAAAATAATAATAATAATGTATAGCCTGAAACCTGACGGTTTGTGAACAGGTGCATCAATATGTGGGCGGATTGGGTTTTTATAGCTGTGCAAAACATATTATTATTTATACCCGAACACGGTACTCAAAATCTAGTACACAAAATAAATCTGAATGGAAAAAACTGTCATTGCATGCATATGCTCGCCTCAACCTCTCTTGCAACTTATGCGGCCAGATTTGATATTTTTTTATTTGGATTGGTACACTTTTTCATTTTGATTCACGCAACCCTTTCAAAAAATGAAAGCACACTTGATCTTCTCTCTACCTCCTTCCTAAAAAGAGCGATCCGACACATTCGGCGTAATATGTGCATAATATATCACAGTGGTTATATGGCTACAAGAAGAGTTGAATAATAAAAATAATATTGAAGACGTGTGCTGTTACCGTGCTCTATGCATCTTAAATTGTTTTGGTGTTCAGCAAATATAAAATACTCTTTTAGTCATTGAAAGAACACATACCGGATTAGGATATGAGTTGACCAAGTAATAACTTTGGGTATTTACTCTACAGCTTTTCATCTACGGTATATATATGGTGAATGGAGGATTTTTGCAATTTATAACGAAATCTCTGTGTTATACACAGCTACGCTAATACCTACTGCCACCATTCAGTTTTATCGCTATGATTATGTCTTGTTCAGTCTGTTAAACTCGAAATGGAGCATAAGGGATAAGAAGAGCAAGAAAGTTATGATGATCATCATCTTTGGATGTAATAAGAAAAAAACTTGGATTATGGATTATCATAATGATTATATTTCTGTGTGTGTGTATTTGTATTAAAGTAAACTGTCCTATTATAAGAGTTCACATCCCACACACACACATCAAAACCTTGACTGTCATATATGCATTCAGCTCTGCGCTCTCTTTCTTTGCCAATATGATGATAGGATGGATGAGAGGAAGGAGGGCGATAAGACCATTTTTACTACTGATATCATCATTATCTTTGTAAATACATATGATCACGGTTAATTCATACTTTTTTAGTGATGTGACTAACTACAGAGTTAGCAAGCCGAAAGGACTTTTGTAGCGCAAAAATTTTGCTCGTAAGAAAAACCCATACATTTTATGCGACCAAGACCAATTACATATTTTATGTTTTTATTGTCCACTTCAGAAACCCTTTCTGGTTTCTATTACCAACTCGTAACCTCCCTATCCTTCTCCCACTTACAAGTTTCATTGTTCTTTCATTCTGACTAGACTGAAAAAAATCAGCGATGTATTATTGATAGAAAAATGACAGTTATTGTTATGTCAATATTATGTGATCTGGTTCACTGAACATGTCTAAATGTCCTGTTCTTCAAGACGACGCGATGAGACTAGCCAATAACATCATCTCAATGACAAAAAACATTGTCATCGTCATGCATAGCAATAAAAGTTTGAAAACTACATCTGTGACAGTGGCATATATCATATGGGAGTACCCAATAACAAAAGGAAAACAAAATATGTAATACAACTTTCTAATTTAAATTTAAAAACAGAAAAAGTTAAATTTTCTTTTGATTGAGGAAATGGAAGAAACTTTTGTTGACGGGCTTTTCCTATTTTATTTATTTGAAATGTTACATCTTGTGTTCCACATATTATTATATGCATTACACGTGTGTCTAAGTATGTATATAATATCAAGGTGTAAGTTACTATGGCATGTAGCAGTCAACTCAGCCAAAAATCGAACACAAAACTTTACTTTCGGCTTTCATTCAATTTTCACTCTTGAGAAGGTGACTTGGATGCAGGCACTAACTCATCGCTGGCATGACACACACTTTTTGTTCAACAAATCTATTTTCAATTCAGCATAGGGAATATGCCAGAAATATCAAGGAAAAGACACAATTCAAGCTCATCAAGGATGGAAACTGTACAAAAAAAAGTTTTGTTTCCTGAAGAAGGACCAATTTTGATAAAGAAAAGTTTTTTCTTTGATTACTTTTATTTTATCACAATTTCCTTCCAAGCAAAATGATACCGTGAGAGAGAAGAAAGGGTGATGCTTGTGCTAAGATGTGAGAGATATTCTATTCCTTCTATTCTTCATGATTCATGAGTGTTCGCATGTCGCATGCTACGTCTTTTTTATACTTTTAAAAAAATTCCAAAATTTTTATCATACCACTAAAAATACCTGCGAGATCCATATCAAAGTCGTGACGTGTGCGATACACAACAGAGTCAAAATAATTTAGATACATTTTTTCATTTGAGTTTTACGGTCACTCGCTCCCAGTCTATGTGAATATCAAAGCAATCCCTTTCTAGTTTTCCTTTAAAATATCCCTTTAATAAAAACTACTCATATTCATACACAATACGTAGAACATCAGATGCCTTTCGTATTACTAAAAATACTTTCCCCGAAAGCTATTAAAAACGTTATTAAAGGTCACATGCCATACGGCCTCCGCCTCTTGGTTTCTTACAACTTTCCACTTTTTTCCTATCCAAGAAAAAGCTTATTTCCGAAAATAGACAAAGACAAAAGGACATTTGATACATATTTGACGACACAGTATTGTTTTGCTGCTGGACAAAGGAAATAAAAATAAATTACGTTAGACACATAACATCTTTTCTCTTTCTTTTTTAAAGTTTCTCCAGCCCCTCTGCTTCCCACGTCCTCAAGCCTATCTATTATTTATTTGTAACATATACACAGGAAGACGGAAACTAACAGACAATATATATAACCACATAAGATATATACAGCCACACGTAAACCAAAACATGTTTGATCGCGTCAATGAGCCTTTGAACAAAGCATACAAATTTATAATTGGTTGAGACGCGTTCTCCGTAAAAAAAATTGCCATTTTACGACTCTGTCCTTCCTTTCTTTTATTGACGGCTTACAGTACTATCGAATATACTTTTTAGCCAATGTATCTATGTATATACAGTCAATCTTTGTAATAAGATTCACTCCAACTTCCTCCTTCCCTTCATTTACTTTTCATTTCTCGTTTCCTCTTTCCTCCGTGAAAGTACTATTATGAGTAAGATATACATTACGGCATATATAACGGCTCAAAAAAATCATGTCAAGCGCAGAAAACGAAAATAAAAAGCAGGGTAAACAATCCAAAAGGAAACTATTTTGAGTGAAGAGAAAATAAATAGTGACAAGCAATATTAAAAGGGAAAATGTTATTCCAATCTTTCTTTCTCCCTCTCAAATTCTTCGTCCCACTCCAAGTCACAATTCGTTCCATTAAACTATATTTATCAAAATTTCCGTCGTAGCAAATAAATTCTCATTCGACTTAATGAGCTCCTCCGCTTTGCTGCGTTTCGCCGTAACAGAAGCAATACTTATGATAACGACAATGCTAACGTGTACATGATACGTTGCAAATATTATTATGATCCGAATATGCATGTGCTTGTGTAATCTAACTGTGAAGAGAAATATGTGCAACTTGTAACAATCCCAATGTACCATTAACAATAAAAATTCACGTGCGCCAGTATTTTTTTATCAGCATGGATTATTGCAAGCCCCACTCCGTGTGTGTTAAAATGCGTTTTCTAGCAGAGTATATAACTATTATTGCTATTACTATTATACCAAAGATTTGGGTTAATGAAGCAAGAATATAAAAACATTATATTGCTTTCCCTTTGCCAGACCGGTGGTAGTTAGTCCTTTTGCCCACCAATTACAACTTTTCGTTTGGTTGATTTCCATTACATAATTTCTCGTACGAGTGTGCAACACTCGGTGGTTGGTTCAATTGTAGATCTAACCCGCACTCATCGTATATATCGTTGTTAATTATCTTTCCAAAGGCATACGATGGAAAACGCTGTTTTCGTGTGTCCATTGGCGTGTGTGTTTTTTAATTTATTTTACATGACTTTTATAGTTTTCAGTTTGGAAGGGAAAATTAATTGTGTGTTCCACGCTCGGAAAACAGGAGAGTGTGAAAGGAGCACACAAACGATCAACCGTTTTTTAAAACTTGTTTGCAACTTTCAAGTTATTCTTATACAGCGAGCTAAATGTGTATCGGTTGTTGGTGGATAACGTAGGTAAAAGCAAATGGAATACTTGTCGACGATAATATTTATTGTTGGTTATCTTCAATCGCGAGAATTACAGGAATGTAGACTAATTAGCTAGTGGAGACCATTTACTCAAGGAAAGTGAAATGGGGTTTTTATTACTGATTTCAAAAGAGTACTTCCCTCTGCAGTCGTCAATAAGATTATATATTATTAGCTGATAGTTAAGATTAGCAAATGTTCTGGGTTTATCAGAAGAATTTAATTTTAACAAGGGGCCCTTTTTGTTAAACTGTAAATACATTTATTGTGTGTACTGCGTAAATATTATACTCCAACATAGCATTTTTATATTTATTTTCAAGGTATTTCCCTAACCTACCCAATATTACTAATTCAACTTATTTGTTTACTTAATCTTACAAATCTCTTTTAATTAGAAAAATCAAGAGAGGTTTTTGATCGGTTTGATAAGGAAATATATATAAATAGGAAAAACATTGTAATCCATACCATTTTCAGCTGGATCTCCTTTCTTGGTTGCAGCATTTCCCATATTTGAGTGTCGCCCAGCTCAGTCTGGGACGAACACTGGTCTACTTTCTCTCACGAAAAGAGGACGACAACAATGAAAAATGAAGAATGCTGGACGAGGAAAATTCGCGGGCGTCCGGCGTCTCCGCGTTTTCCTTCTTTAAAAAATGAATTTACTTTGGAGCAAACCTAAAAAAAAGTGACTACAGGAAATGGGAACACTTTTGAACAACTTTTTTGATATCTTCCTGCTTGCACACACTACGTAAAAATACTACTCCTTTCCAAGTGTTGGACAATACCGACAAGGATCAAAGCGAGCAGAAGATCAAGAAAACAAATTATACAATCGCAACAAACTTATTGTCACACTGTGAATAAATGCAGGTTATATCAAGTGATGAAGATGAAGACAATGACGACAAAACACAAGATCACGTTCGTTTATTTACAGGAGAAGAAGATAACTGCGGATAAATTCGATTTTAAACAATTAGCGAAATTCACCCGACGCTTTGCTAATCACCACGATGACAATAAAAGGCAATCATTTGTTACTTTTCCGGAAATGTACATAGAAACACTCTCATTCATAAGATAAATTTATTATTAACTTGCACGTGATAAAAATTGCACAATAGCGAAGACTAGTAGCAGCCTCAGATTTTCTTTTTATAGTGACAACGCTTATTTCGTTGTTTTGATGAAGACCAAAGAAAAAACCTTTAATTTTCCCTTTCAGTATCACTCTACTGACTTAATGGCAGGTGGCTATAGCCGTTTGATGATCTAAATGCACATATACAAGTATGCATATGAGAACGCACTGGAAGAAAAAAGGAAACAAGAGATTTTATTACTGGATTTTATTACACATTCAAAAGTTTCAATGTCGGTTGGACAAAAGCTACATATCGTCTGGTTTGTTTGACTTCCAGTCTCGTGTCATTCTAAACTGTGCCATTCATATGAAGATGGAATGTGTTATGTGTTATACCACACACACACACAAACAACACAGTAAAGATTGAACTCTACGAAAATAAAAAATAGATTGTGATATTTGAAATAACATGCATAAGGCTTCATACAAATCTAAACTACAGACAAAAATAAGAGATTCCAGAGAGACCCCACTAAAGAATAAGTGAGGTCAACAGAATAATGTTGGAAACGCAATTAGAGTGAAATGATAATCCAAAAGAAAAACATTTGCTCTACTTGTAAAAAAACGTTTCTATCTATTATGGAACTGTAACACTACTTCCAAGGTTGAGAAAGGTCTAAAGGTCTTTCTTTCATTTACCCAGCTTGAAACCGAATCCCTTTATGTTTATCTATCCCATTCATTTCAGTCTCTGCAGAATTCTCTCCTGCTTTCTTCATCCTTTCAACAAAACTTTGCATACTTTTAAATACCTACCTAGTGTTCATTCAACACACAATGACAACTTTATAAAGGACAATTTTAAAACCCGGGTTTCTCCAGGGAAATATAGCTTTTGGCCAACCAACCCAGCAAAATTGTTTTTTTTTTGTTTTACTAATTGGCTCACGTTTTCTTACGTATTTATAAACTGACAAAGATGACTCACATGTATACACACAAAAATACTCATGAAATGACACACAACAGAGTTTTTTATTACAAATAAATAAGTTAGCTGACTTTTTTGTCTTGTTTACTGAGTATAAATTGGCTAAAGACTTGATTCTTTAAGATTTTTCTATCTTAAAAAGTAGTATCACTATTTTTAAAAGCTCAACCAGTCTCCCAAAAAAAAGAAGTTGTTATTACTACCACTCCTTCAGCTAATCCCTTTTAAATGCCGTTTTTTCCTTGTAATATTTTTTAATATAATATTTTATCACTCGCTCCTCTTATTTCTGCATGTGTGCATACAATATATATAGTTCAGACTGTGTAAACGATGATGATGATGGTGACGGCGGTCCTATACAGCTTGTTACACTAATATATTATTATGCTTGTGTGTCATGCTTAATTACATAGCCACAAAATTAGGGTAAGTACGCACTTCTCAAAGTTTTTCCTGTAGTGACTTTTGTTGGCTCATTAAAAATTACAATATATACATACATACACGTACATATTATAATATTTCTTTTTAAAATTGTACATCCGTCACAATAACTCTCCCAAATTATTTTTCCTTCTTACTCCATTCACAAAGTATCACGAGATTCCATACAATTTAATCACTTGTCCTCTCCTCGGCGTAAGATGATGAGGATGTTGTCTTGTTGATACCCTTTTATCAACAAAGATTATTACAATACAATTCATTCCTTCTGGTCACAAACGCAGTGCAAATTTGGACTATGCCACAAATTCCTCTTCTTTCTCCACCACCTTTGCTCCCTCTCACCATGCTTTTCTCTCCTATTCTATATTTTCCTCTCCTCTAAATCCTTTCCCGAGATTTTTTTAAAATTTGTCACACCAACAAATTTGTTATCAACAGGAAAAGTTCATATTCCTCAGCTCAATACATCCCACTCACTTAAATGGAAGCCGCACATAGAGCCAACTTATAGAACATCATGCTCTATACTATTTTTCCATATATGTTCCCAACTTTCTCTGAATAATTGTCACCATTCATGAAAACCCCGAAATGGAACTTACACTCCAAAACAAAAAACCCAATTTCAAACTCGGCCTTTCTCTTTCCTCACAAGATTGCAATGTTTTATTTGAATAATAATAATGACTTAAAAAACAGTCAGTCTTTATTTCCCTGTGTTTAAATATTTATATTTGAAACACCGTTCTGTGTTGTTATTATTATTATGTTTTTTCCAATTCTCTCTCTCTCTCTCACTCCCTTTCTCGCTTTTACACACACTCTCTGTCTATCGTACTTCTCGTCTGTACACAAGACCTTTCTTCAAACAAATGTTGTGTAGCAGCGAACCAGAGTTTTCTTGTGATATGATGATGATGATCAAGTTATATATTATGGAAAGAGCTGAGAGTAAAAACGAGCTGAAAAAAAATATCCCACAGCCAGCATTGGCAAGTTTACATGAGTGAATGTAGTAGCATGACAGAGTATTACAGGAGCAGAAGCGAGAAAATATTGATGTTGTCGTAGAGTTATAGTTGGGAGAATGCAGAAAAGGAGTATCTAGGCATATTATGTGTGTGTATAGAGAACTAATAGTACATAAAGGGTTAGTAAGTACGGGTTTGTATGGCAAAAGTGGTTCCTTTTTGGTGTATCTACAACTCAAGTAAAAAAGTATTGAGAAAAAAAAACGAGAACCTGACTTGCTTTAGCTTTGAGCTCTCCTCTGTAGACTCACTCCTATATAAAATATACGCGTTTTATGAACAAAGTCTAGCTTTTCTAGTGTTGCTGAGCATAAGGAATATTTAGTGTGTGTAAGAGGAGAGTATAGTGCGAGAAGTATGAGTGTGTGTGTGTAAGAGCCTTTGGATAATAAAATGATGAAAATTAGACTGTTCCTATGGTCCTATTACTACTATACATATTACATGCAACTTTTTGGATCTTTTCTAGTTTCTAGACACAAAAAGCTCATGGTGATATTAGCTACATTCATTTACTACACAAAAGCAGCATTAGGCTGCACATACACGAGTGAAGTCAGCGTTAGCCACATAGTATTTAGTTGAGTTAGGATAGACATATGAAAAGTGAACGTTAAACCGTTTCCGTAAAGGTGTTTTTCTTCATCATTTCTAAGATGATTGAAACCAGAGTAATGTAACGGTGGTGGCAAAGCATTCATAATGCATTTAGAGTTACAGTCATTTTGTAGGGTATGCTTAAATGGTAAAGAGTAAAGCACAGGAACGGCTCTAGTTCTTCATGATATAATATATTAATACATTTTTTTTCTTCTTATACAATTTCATCTTGATTCCACCGTCTTGTATGCCTACATTCCGCATGTACTTGTGTACGTGTGTGTCGTCCTCACACATCTGCATCCATCTCCACGTTGCAGTATTCAGAGGCAACAAAGCCTACCTTAGAGGCATACCAAGAGAAAATAGAAGGACGCTTGTATGAAAAAAGGAACGTCATCCACCTATATACACGTTTTTACAATGCTTGTACTGCAGAAGAGCAGTATGAGAGAAAAATTGCTTATATGTTTTACTTGTGTGGACTACACACATACACAAGTCTTGTTCTGCAAGAGTCCTATGTATTTCCTGCAGAGACTTTTCCATTCTCTGGTCTGAAGAGCAATAGCATATACAAAGACATGCACAGTCATGATGATGATGATGATGAGCTTTAGAATAGCCAGAAACTCAAGAAAAGGATATATAAAAAATGTTGGATCTATACAGAGATATTATATATAAAAAAGTTGTATTCTAGCATAATAATAATAATATGTATTCACTTGAGATTTATAATAACGTGGTATATATATTTATACAAGATATAATATGTTTTTACATGGAACGTAAAACTCCTCAAGTTGTTTCGCCTTCTTTTGTAACATTTGCCATTCTGAGTTATCTCCTTGTTGTGTATGTACTCTTTGTGGACTTGATTCAATCCCTAATATTATTATTTGTTACGTTATATATAAAATGAAATCCATATGAGAATAAATGTATTACTTCATTTTATCATTTACTTCTTTTGCACATTTATATAGTTTAGATAGGTGCATATCTTACTTAGGCAAATTCAAGTTACGTTACAATGCCTTTACAGATTTAGTAAAATAAATGATGACCATGCTAAAATGATACTGATAACGTTATAACCACACACGGCTTATATATCAAACTGGCTCTGCAACAACAAAACAACAACCAATATACATAAATAGTCACCAACCCAAACCAGACTAGACTATTACACTGTTCAGTTGTTGTTGTTGATGTTGACGTTATATACGATGATCATGATTATGATTTGTTGAACCTACGTGTGCTACTATAGTCATGATGATGATATTACATATTATAGATGAAATGAGCAAGTGAAATACCAGTCCTCTTTATTTTTCCGTTCCTTGGTTCGTGCTTTTGCTTTTTCGAACTTTTTTTTTTCATTCTGAACAGTAGGAAAAAATACCTGAAGTCATTCAGCTCACTAGTTCTTTACTCATTGTTACAGTGAGAAAAAAAGAAGCTTAGAGCTTTAGGCCACTGAATTCCACTTGCTTTGAAGACGAAAAAATGGCTTGCTCGTCTTTTCAATTCCATTATGAAGAAAAAGAGTAGTCTCTCCGAAGAAGTACAACAGGATTTCTTGTAACACCGTAGTGACTGTCTCTGAAGAAGCATGTTGGTCTATTATACGACATAAGATAAAATACATGTATGTTCATGTCAATAACAGAATACATATTATGGTTACACGAGATGACGCTACTTGCTCACCTAATCTAGTAATTTTTAAATCCATTTTTTCATCTAGCTCCAAGCCGGACCTGGCTTTGACCGAAACAAGCTTTTTCAAAAATGACCACGCCAACCAACCAGTCTAGCATATGGACGTAATCATGTCATGCTGTAAATATTATGCAAGCGTACTCAAACGAGAGGATATGTAACGGTGTGGTTTACTCACTCACAGCCATCAGATCATCATCACCTTCTCCGATAACACAAAAATTCACCATACTGAGTGAGTGTGGCTTTTTTATTATCATATCTTATTTCTTCCCTATCTAGCAGATGCTCAGCCTTAAATAATACAATAACGAAGCAAGTAGTATTGTGATATGTCACCCTGTCTATGCGAGAGAGTACAACTTTCTATCGATATCCTATAAAAAAAGACATATCTCGGTTGTTTTCATGGAATCTGCTTTTACAGCTATGCACTCACTTTCCTCTAAAGACTCTACACATACCTGACTAAAATCATGATCATTACTGTATACTGTGTACGTGGAATGCGTATCATATTATTACGAGTTGTGAAACAACCATATATTAAAATCGCTAGTGTCCTTCTGTCTGTCTGTCCGTTTGTCTGACGATAATTCAAAAACTAATTGACTTTTTCAAAAACCGTTTTTACAAATCGGTACCTGGGCTTGGATGAGTTCGAAGATGGAAGTCATAGAACGTCAGCTTCATGATAAGGTCAGAGGTCACTCAGAATTTTATGCTGCAACATATGACATGTGATACCTCATTCGAAAGCCCTTGACAAAATGAGTGTATTCATTTAGTTGGTTTTAATGTAAGTGACCTTGGTAAGGCCATACGATAAGGTCAAGGATCATTTAGAATATAACGTTTAAACATGTGGCATGTATTATATTATTTGAAAGCCCTTGACAAACTAAGTGTAGTTCTTTACTTTATTTAATTGTAGATGACCCCGCTAAGGTGTAATGGTAGGGTCAAAATTTATTAAGAATCTAATGTTACATGTGGTGTGATAAATGATATGATTTAGTCAGTTTTTTCAGTATTACGTATTTTTTTGAAAGTTAAAAATATTTTTAACTGCAGCACAAAATATTTTCAAAAGGTTTTTAAAAATCTAAACGTCTTAAATTGACAAAAAGGTTTCACAACTCGTCGTTACATCTTTATGAGTTTTATTTATCACGAAATTACTTTCCTTTGCATTTTCACTTAAGCCGTAAGTGCCGTGGTCGTATGTGCAAATCGTATTGCATCACCAGTGATATAGAAAGAGGGAGATGGAATACTTCTATTCAAAACTACAAAAAAAAGTTTTTAAAAAGCGATCCCATTATCGTATATGTGTAAACCCAAAATTTTCAACCATAGCAACGAAAAGCAATGCACTTTATATGGTAAAGCCCATAGTTACAATACAAAATGGCCTTACAGCTTTTGGATCGCAAATTTTTTATGTTTTCGGGAACTCTTCCCTGTTTTCTTATATCCTCTAAGTGTATCACCGGATACAAGCTTGTAATGCATCTACTTACCGTTTACCATGTCTTTTAGTCAAGGTAATATTAAAAAGGTGTGTTATTTAAAAAAAGAGATTTTGTCAAGTGTGTAGTAATGTACAGTACAAGAGAAATAATATCCTCTTCCAGAAAGTCAAGTTATTAGCCAAGCATATATTATGCATACATATATCCATAACCTACAGTTATACACACGCGACTTTAAAAAATAGTGTGTTCTTCTAAGAAGTCTAGTTGTCTGAATGATAATAAGTTATACTCTCGTGATGCAGATGAACTTCGCTAGATATGAGGTGGATGATACCCATACACCCAATCCAATTCTTCGATTTGGAGAGACAACACAAAAAAGTCGAAAAACTCATTTCTTCCCTAACTTACTTCTACTTCGCTTGCCATTTTTACCCATCCTAATTTTTCCCCTTTTTTCCTCCTAACTGATATATATTTATAGTTTGAAAGTTTTAATAGTGCATATTATGTATATATGTCGACGATGAGCATGATCGCATGCATGTGTTCTACACGCAGGCAAATAGGATAATGGTATCATATAGTTCAAGAAGCATCATCAAGCATGCATCATTAGATAGACGATGATACGGAGGATGAGGAATGAGTGAGTCTATCTCTCTGTCCGACGGGATTTCATATATTGTGCCAGCTGTAAAGTTTGATACAACGCGGCAGCGCAGCCAAGAAAATATAAGCATTTGAATCAAATCCAGTTGAAATCTCAGAGTTTCCTTATTTTTCTAATCTTCGGCACGCTCTCGCTCGGTTTGTCTTTCTTAAGAAAAAACTAGAAGGAATTATTACTGTTGTGGAAGCATAGTTAGGGATGACTGGAAGATCTCACGCTAAACTGACAATGAGATTATATTAGAGAAAGGTATCCCGGACAACATTTAGTTACAAAATGATTCAAATAAAATGCGTCGTATGCACAACTCTTTCCAGCAACTCACTCCCGCCACGTTAAGGTTACAGCTTTCTTGCAAGAATAATCTTTTTATGATTATTTTTCTCGAAAAGTGATTTATTCTAAGAATATAATTCGTAGTTTAGCAATACATACAGACATGCAATTTAGCATGCAAAAAGGTAAGGATATGAATAATAAGACGTATTCCTTCAGTCGTTTAGTCAGTTAACAGTTATTATTGCAGCGTCCACTTAAGCCCTTATATTTTTGCAGTAGCATTTATTCATTAAACTCGCATTTTGAACTCAGGGTCAGTCAGTGGTATTGTGATTATCATTGTTCATTTCCATATAATTTTCCTTATAACAGAAACGAAAACATGGACAACTACATTTGCACACGTTTATATAAAAACATCGCACGAAACATTCCATG